>JBBMKA010029421.1:0-24990 GCA_037833695.1 Sechiopsis laciniata
TAGCAGCAGGATTATGAATTCCACCATGTCTTTGGCATGTGAAATATATAATATATGAGGAAAGTAAGTAAGAGGGAGAAATTATTGACGGGTGATACACCGAAGAAATTAATGAAATTGAAGCACATGGTAAAGTGCCTACAAATTAGTCAAAGTGACCACTTCCCATGGGTATCCCTTCTGTTATTTTGACTCTCATTTTCTTTTTTCTAAATCTAAGATTTCAAATCCTCTATTCAACCAAATCCAAGTTGTTTATTTAACTTCCAAGCTCAAATATAAATATACATCCAACCCATTTCAATTTAGTTTATCCTTTCTCAAAATCTTTGATCCACACAAATTGTTAAGAACATTTGTGTTTATCTCCGTATTTTCGAAATTATGACTTGTGAATGGCGAAATGAAAAAGAATTAGTGATTTGAAGATTTACCTAGAGTTAGGGATTTGGAATTGAGTGAGAGGGAAGGTGGCGGCGGACGAAGGGAGGCGGCGCCGAGGTCTGGAACGAAGCAGAGAAAGGAAAAAGGTGAAAGAAAAAGAAGGGAAGAAGAAAAGGGGTTGGGTATTTTCTTAAATAGAACCTTAGCCGAAGATTGTTTAAAAAAGTCGGCTAAGCAAAATCTCTTCTAACGTTTTTCCAAAACGTCGGTTATTATTTTTTTTAAAAAAAAATCAGAAACGATTAATTTTAGGGGGAAATGGAAAACTTAGCCAACGTTTTAGAGAAACGTCGGCTATTATTTATTTTATTTTTTTAAAAAAAAGCAGAAACAATTAATTTTGGGGGGGAAATGGAAAACTTAGCCGAAGTTTTAGGGAAATTTAGGGAATGACTGAGAGTATCATTCCCTAAATTTAAAGTTAGAGTGTGTTAAAGGTCATTCATAGAATGGACAGTACTTTCACGTTTGCGTGCTTTCGTTGTGGCCAAATGTGTCGTTTTGCTAGGCAGTGCGATCAGATACCCTTGTGACTTCTTAGATTCAAGTAGAGTTTAGCACTGTAGATGCTAGACTAACTCAATAGTAGGGTCAGGTGATGGATGCTTCTATCGTAGGGCACACCTTGTGGATACCATAGTTCAAGGTATATACATGTTGTTGTTGATATGATCTTTGTAGATTTAGGTTTTACCCACTGTTGTTGTGCTTTGTTGCGAAGTGAGCACGTGTAGAGTTGGAACCCTTGGTGTTTAGTTTGTTGGTTGTGACTCTGTTGGGAGTCAGTTGGTTGCCTCTCTATGAGAGAGGTAGTTAGACTTCGATCTTTAGTGAACGGTTAGTCATTGTACTCACATGTGTACTTGTGAGTAGTTTGTTCCTGTTATGAATGGTTATTAGAAACCACGTTAGAGTTGATTCTGTTGGGACGAAATGGTGTTAAGTTTTCCAAAGTATTTAGGGCTCCAGTTCGAGGATACTACTCCAGAAAGTGCCATTAGCTGGAGAATTACGAAGATATTCTGCTCGTTATTGGATTGCTTGTTTTCAGGCAGGAGTTGTTCGTTTGGAACTTGACTTTGGATAGTAAGAATCTTTGTTGTTGTTCTGTTGGAGCTCAAATGGTTCTGAGTAGGGAGTGATTGTTAAGGAACCTCGCAGTTGTTAACTGGAGTTGCTAAGGGTGTTGTTGAAATCCTTACCCTGGGTAAAGCTATGATGTGGTTGATGCTTTGAGTAGGAGGACGACACATTCTATAGGGTTTTTGGTCTCTCTTGCCCTATTGTCTAGGAAGTTGGAGCTAGCCAGCATAGTTGCGATGCTGAAGGAGGTTTCTGCTTGTTTAGCCAGTTGGCTGTTAGACCGTCTTTACGGTAGTGTGTGATTGAGGGTCGTCTGTAACGGCCCAGGTTTTTGTTCCGATTCTACAGGTATGTTTTTCAGCTGTTTCGGTTGTTTCGTTGGGCCATTATTATTTTTTAGTTCTTGAGGATCATTTTGGTAATTTTACCCCTAGGGTCGATTTGCTAATTTATTAGATTCAGGGTCATTCTTGCATTTTTACTGAGTTTAGGGTTATTTCTGTGGTTTCAAGTGCTTGGAGGTTAGTTTTGCATTTTTGGGGAAAAATGGCTTATTTTGGTTAAAGGAAAATAAAAGAAAAGAAAAATGGAGTTTTCATTCTTTGTATTGATCAAATGAACAAGAGCTTCAGATCTTCTCCTCTCCTTCGACCTCTTCTCCCTCATTTGTCGATCACCTTACCGAGCAGCCATGCCTAGCCGCTCAGCAGCACGCATGCACCAGCCGGCCTATCGCAGTCTCATCCGCCTTGCTTGCTGTAGCCGCACATTCACGCTTATGCAGCGACGCGATCACAGCCGATCGTTGCCTCGTCTGCCCTACTGTGCCGCACGCCTGCACAGCTGCTGTTGCACACACACGATCGCCTACACGGCAGTGATCACATAGCCCCGCCTCGCCCAGCCACTCCACAGCATCACGCCCGCATTGCTGCCGCACGTACTATCTGCCTCGCCCAGCCGTGCCACTCGCCCACGTCGTCTACACATCAGCACCTGTCCTTGCTTAGCTATACCACATGGTCATCTCGCACGCCCTCGCTGCCACACTCTGCCGTACATGCCCGTAGCTCCTGCGCAGATGCCTAGCTACACAGCCCCGTGTCCTTGCCACAGCCGAGGCTTTGCTTGCCGAGCCTCAATTCTCGTATTTTGGGTAAAGGCCTGTCCCTGTGGTTCTTTGCTCGTTTTAATTAGATTTTCTGTGGGTTTTTATTAGAATCATTTGTCTTAGGTTGGTTCTGTTCGCGTTTGTATCTGCAGCTCAAGGAGCATTTTATTGTTATTCTGTGATTATTTCAGGTAAGGGTTCTTTGTCGTGGGTTGTGTGGACCCTACGTAAATTGTCATTGATTGTATGCTTGCCTGCTTGCTTTACTGTTTGTTTAGGATGCCAGTTGTGAAAAGAGTTTTGTTACATTGAAGCACAACTTGACGTCAGCCCTAGTTGTGGTAGTTCTAGAGGGAACAGGTGGTTTTGTAGTGTACAGCGATGCTTCCAAGTTTGGCTTAGATTGTGTGTTGATGCAGCATGGCAAGGTGATTGCGTATCCTTCTCGTCAGTTGAAGCCCTACGAGCAGAATTGCCCGACTCATGACATGGAGTTGGCAGCAGTGGTCTTCGCACTGAAGATCTGGAGGCACTATCTGCATAGGAAGAAGATCCAGATGTTCACGGATCATCACAGTCTCAAGTACTTAATCACTTAAAAGAAGTTAAATATGAGACAGAGGAGGTGGCTTAAGTTAGTGAAGGATTATGACTGTGAGATTTTGTACCACCAGGGTAAATCCAATGTATTGGCTAATGCCTTGAGTAGGAAGACGTCGCATTCTACAGCTTTGTTGAGTTCCTATCTTCTATTGCAGAAAGAGTTTGAGGGAGCCAGTATAACAGTGTTGTTGGGAGAGGTTACCACCAAAGTAGCCCAGTTGACTGTTCAGCCTTTAATCAGGCAGAGGATTATTGTAGCCAGCTGAGTGATCCCGAGTTGAGCAGATTGATTGTCAGGGTTCAGGCAGATGAAAATTTTAATTTTTTTGTGGCACTAGATGAAGGTTTGAGATTTAGAGGTCACCTTTGCGTGCGAGCCGACGCCGAACTACGAGCCGAGTTACTTATCAAGGCTCACAGTTCCCCGTTTACTTGGTACCTAAGAGGTACCAAGATGTATCGGGATCTTAAACAAACTTTTTGGTGGAACAACATTAAGAGAGAGATTACAGAGTTTGTCAGCAGGTGTCTCACTTGTCAGCAAGTAAAGGCTCCTAGTCAGAAACCAGCAGGTTTGTTGCAGCCACTGAGTGTGCCTCAGTGGTAGTGGGAGGAGATCTCCATGGATTACATTTTTGGGTTATAGAGAACACCGAGAGGATTTACTCAGATCTGAGTGATTGTTGATCATTTGACCAAGAGTGCGCACTTCATTCCCGATAGGATCACCTATACCGTGGAGCAGTGGGTACAATTGTTTTTGAAATAGATCATTCGGTACCATGGGGCCAGTAAAGATTGTGTTGGATCGAGATTCAAGCTTTACCTTTCAGTTCTGGAAGGGATGTCTTGAGTAGAAAGACGTCGCATTCTGCAGCTTTGTTGAGTTCCTAGCTTCCATTGCGAAAAGAGTTTGAGCGAGCCGGTATAGCAGTGTTGTTGGGAGAGGTTACTGCTGGGGTAGCCCAATTCACTGTTCAGACTTCGATCAGGCAGAGGATTATTGATGGCCAATTGAGTGATCCCGAGTTAAGCAGATTGATTGCTAGGGTTCTGGCACACAGAGATTTTGATTTTATTGTGGCACCAGATGGAGGTTTGAGATTTAGAGGTCGCATTTGCCTGCCAGTCGACGCTGGACTGTGAGCCAAGTTGCTTACCGAGGCTCACAGTTCTCCGTTTACTTGGCACCTAGAAGGTACCAAGATGTATCAGGATCTTAAACAGACTTTTTGGTGGAGCAACATGAAGAGAGAGATTGCAGAGTTTGACAGCAGATGTCTCACTTGTCAGCAAGTGAAGGCTCCAAGTCATAAACCAACAGGTTTGTTGCAGCCACTGAGTGTGCCTTAATGGAAGTGAGAGGAGATCTCCATGGATTACATTTCTGGATTGTCGAGAACACCGAGAGAATTTACTCATATTTAGATGATTATTGATCGTTTGACCAAGAGTGCACACTTCATTCTCGGTAGGATCATCTATACCGTGGAGTAGTAAAGATTGTGTTGCATTCTGCAGCTTTGTTGAGTTTCCAACTTCCATTGCGGAAAGAGTTTTAGCGAGCCGATATAGCAGTGTTGTTGGGAGAGGTTATCGCTGGGGTAGCCTAGTTAACTGTTCAGCCTTTGATCAGGCAGATGATTATTGATGACCAGCTGAGTGATCCCGAGTTAAGCAGATTAATTGCCAGGGTTCAGGCAGACGGAGATTTTGATTTTGTTGTGGCACTAGATGGAGGTTTGAGATTTAGAGATTGCCTTTGCGTGCCAGCCGACGTCAGACTACGAGCTGTGTTGCTTACCGAGGCTCACAGTTCCCCGTTTACTTGGCATCTAGAAGGTACCAAGATGTATCAGGATCTTAAACAAACTTTTTAGTGGAGCAACATGAAGAGAGAGATTGCAGAGTTTGCCAACAGGTGTCTCACTTGTCAGCAAGTGAAGGCTCTTAGTAAAAAACCAGCAGGTTTGTTGAAGCCACTGAGTGTGCCTCAATGGAAGTGGGAGGAGATCTCTATAAATTACATTTCTAGGTTATCGAGGATACCAAGAGGATTTACTCAGATTTGGGTGATTGTTGATCGTTTGACCAAGAGTGCACACTTCATTCTCGGTAGGATCATCTATACCGTGGAGCAGTGGGCACAGTTGTTTTTAGAGAAGATCGTCCGGTACCATGGGGTACTAGTGAAGATTATGTCAGATCGAGATTCATGCTTTACCTCTCGATTCTAGAGGGACTCTAGAAAGGTTTGGGCACCGAGTGCAGCTTCAGTACTGCATTTCATTCTTAGACAGATGGTTAGATGGAGAGGGTGAACAAGATTTTGGAGGATATGTTGCGAGCCTGTGTGTTGAATTTTCCAGGTAGTTGGGATCAGTACCTGTATTTGATGGAGTTTTCTTACAATGATAGTTTCCATTCGACTATTCAAAGGGCTCCGTTTGAGGTCTTGTATGGCAAGCGTTGTAGGTCTCTAGTGTTTTGGGAAGAGGTTGGTGGCAGACAGGTTTTGAGTCCCGAGTTGTTACAGACGACTCATGATGTAGTTCAGAAGATCAAGTCTCTTATATTGACAACGTAGAGTAGACATAAAAGCTATGCCGATGTTCGTCGTAGAAACCTGGAGTTCGATATTGTCCAGCATGTGTTTCTGAAAGTAGCACTGATGCGTAGTGTTCTGAGGTTTGGTAAGTATGGGAAGTTGAGTCCCAGCCTTTGAGATTTTTGAACGAGTTGGTTCAGTTGCTTAACGTTTGGCCTTGCCTCCATCTTTGTCGGTAATGCACAGTGTTTTTCATGTGTCGATGTTGCGTCGGTATGTGGCAGACCCATCTTATACTGTTGACTTTGAGCCGTTAGAGCTGAACAAGGACTTAAGCTTCGAGGAGAAGCCTATGCGGATTGTAGCCCAGGAGCGCAAGATCTTGTGTAACCGAGAGATTAGCTTAGTGAAAGTTCAGTGGAGGTGCCAGAAAGTTGAGGAAGCAACTTGAGAGCTTGAGGATGAGATGAGGACTCATTACCTAAAGTTATTTCAGTCTTTGGGACTTTCAAGGACGAAAAGTCATAAAATGAGGGAGTATTGTAACAGCCCAGGTTTTCGTTCCGGTTCTCCAGGTATGTTTTTCAGCTGTTTTGGTTGTTTCGTTGGGCTGTTATTGCTTTTTGGGTCTTGAGGAGCATTTTGGTAATTTTACCCATGCTAATTTATTAGGTTCAGGGTCGTTTTTGCATTTTTGCTGAGTTTAGGGTTATTTCTATGGTTTCAGGTGCTTGGAGGTTAGTTTTACATTTTTTGGGAAAATGGGCTTGTTTTGGTTAAAGGAAAATAAAAGAAAAGAAAAATGGAGTTTTCATTCTTTGTATCGATCAAATAAACTAGAGCTTCAGATCTCCTCCCTCTTCTTTGACCTCTTCTCCCTCATTCGCGGATCACCTTACCTAGCAGGTACTCCTAGCCGCTCAGCTACACGCAAGCACTAGTCACCCGATCGCAGCCCTGACCGCTTTGCTTGCTGTAGTCGCACATCCACGCTCATGCAGCGACGCGATCACAGCTGATCATTGCCTTACCCGCCTTGCTGTGCCGCACGCCCACACAACCGCTGTCGCACGCGCACGATCACCTGCACAACCACGATCACACAACCCCACCTCGCCTAGTCGCATCGCTGTCGCACGTACCGATCTGCCTCACCCAGTGGTGCCGCTCCCCCACGTCGCTTGTGCATCAGCACCTATCCTTGTGCAACTGTACTAGACGGCTGTCCCGCATGCCATGCTCTAGCTGTCGCACCGTGCCCCACACGCCAGTAGCTCCTGTACAGACGCCTAGTTGCACAGCCCCGTGTCCTTGCTACAGTCGAGGCTTTGCTTGTCGAGCCTCTGGTTCTTGTATTTTGGGTAAAGACCTGTCCCTATGGTTCTTTGCTCGTTTTAATTGGATTTTCTGTGGTTTCTTATTATAATCATTTGTCTTAGGTTGGTTCTGTTTGCGTTGGTATCTGCAGCTCAAGGTGCATCTTCATTGTTATCTGTGATTATTTTAGGTAAGGGTTCCTTGTTGTGGGTTGTATGGACCCTGCGTAAATTATCATTGATTGTATACTTGCCTGCTTGCTTTACTGATTTACAAGCATGTGTTAGTGGATAGGTTCTTGTGGTATTGGCATGTATTGACTGCACGTATTGTTTCTATTATGTTGGAACCTTGTGAATGATCTGTTAAGGCATGGCATGTAGCAATGATGTAACTTGAGACTGTAGTATCCTGTTAGGGTACCTTTTTATGCTTGTTGGATGACTGTTGGTCGCTGTTCAGAATTAGTCATTTTCACTCTTAGATAAAGTTTGCCAAGTTGTCATCATCTAGAGGCTGAGAGTGGACACGACGTATGTTGTCTCCATATGTCGAGGCTAGTGTAGATTGATTTCCCGCCCTCAGCAGTCGGGTATGGAGTAGTTACCACCCCGACATAAGCCTAGTCTGTGGCCTGCTAGAGCGGAGTCCTTTCTTTGGTGTAAGCCTACCTTGGGACGACCTTAGCTTTAGGCGTTGGTGTGAACAGGCTGCCACAGTTTGGTGCCGAGGGCCTCCCATCAGCTGTGGATCAGTGGACAACTTTCTGAGTCTTAGGCATGAGTACCTGGATCGACGTAGTTTGTGTAGGCCTACATATGCCCCGATTTGCAGTAGCATGCGGTGTGTGTGTGTGTGTGTGTGCACATGCATTAGATGTTGAGAGGACGGCTCCCTCGAGCTAGTGTCGTCAGTACATCATCCTTATCCAATTTAGAGCCAGATGCTTGGGTACTCTCTCAAGTGTCCAGGATCAGTTAGAGAGCTGATCACTTAGCCGAGAGTTAGAGACTCTCGAGGTTTGGGAGTCATGTTGATGACTCATGCTATGCTTCTGTTTGTAATCTGTATTTCTTGTATAATAGGATGCTAAATGATGTGGATTTTACATACTGTAACCCGGTTGGGGATTCTTATTGAGTGTCTTCGTACTCACCCTTATTTCTGTGGTTTTCCACTAGGTAACTTGAGACAACACCGGAACGGCAAGAGGAGGAGCTGAAGGATCATGGGAGTCTGTTGCATTGTCTTTCTTACTTGTTTTATTGATTCAGCATGTTAGCTAGTTTTGTTTTATTTTTCGAACTGTTTAATAATCTCTGGCCAGAGGCTCGAACTATGTTTAAAGTTTATATTGTGGAACTGTGTTTCTGTTTAAATAAATGAAGTCTTTCGGTTTATCAGTTGTTTTCTATTTATATCTGTATTCGAACCATGCATGTTGAGACGTGATTATGAGGGGAATGATTCCTGGTGGCCTAAACACGAGGAATCATCCCCTTATTCTTGGTGGCCCAAACACCCCATAAGTTAGTCCTCTTAAGGTGGTTTTTTCTTGTTATGGTCGTTGGTTGCTTGTAATTTTGTAGAATTATTATTTTCCTTCTTTTTATTATGACTAGGTGGTGTCTGTTGTTGGTCTGTTCTCTGGTAGAGCCGGTGGATAAAGGAAAGTTTTTCAGTGCTCGATTTGGTCGTCTCGGGGCAAAGGTCGGTCCTTTACAGGACCGATTCCCCCATTTTCTACTTTGACGGGGTCATGTACCTCAGTACTAGTCATGCTCCAAGGTTTATCCCTTAAAGTCGCACAAAAATCAACCATGATGGTGTTGAAGTTGGTTATTTGGTCTTCTATGGAATTTTGGAATTGTATGTTAGTTAAGATTGTGATTCGAGTTGATTCATCACTATTAAAAGTTTTTGTTTATCTTTGGCTCTCAATTTTTTGGCTAGTCACATTCCAATATGTGGTTTTGGGACTTAAGGTTTTTATTGGGGGATATCCTCATTAGCGATTTACCATCACAAGGGAGGTTATGTTGTAATTTTATTATGTACTTTTAAAGAAGTATTATTATCTTTTTAAAAAAAAAAGTAAAAATCAAATCTTTAATCTATAAGAAAGTGTTTGGGTGTGAAATTGTAGAGTGATTATAAATGATGAGTTATTTTGAGTGGTTAGAAAATCGAGTTTAGTAATAACTTGTTTAAATGTGGTTATTTGTAGAAGGTTGTAGTTCATAACTCGTTTGGATGGTAGTTTTTGCAGAGAAATTACAAACAATAGCTCATTTCGATGTAGTTACAAATGAGTGATTATTTTAAGAGGTTAGAAATGAGTAGTTGGGTATAAATGATTAGAAATTAGTGATTAAAAATGAATAATTATTTTGAGTGGTTAAAAATAAATGCTTATTTTAAGTGATTACAATAAGTTGTTTGGATGCGATTATTTAAAGATAAGTTATAGAAATTCATTCCTAATAATTAGTGTATTCCTTCGAACAAACACCCAGAAAGAAGTTTACTAATGTTGGAACTGTTGGAAGTTTATTTATTTTTTATTTTTTGAAACTAAGTGTTGGACGAAAATAAACTATATAGAAATAATTTTTTAAAAACAAAAGATGTTTTGGTTAACAAGAATAATAGTTCAACAACATCAATATACACTCGATCAAAAGGTCATAGATTCAAATCTTTCCATCCTCAATTATTGTAGCCTAAGAAAAAATAATAATAAAGATATTTTGTAAAAGAAAAAAGAAAACAAAGAAACATAGTTGACCATCCAAAACTAGGAAGAAGTTGTGAGTTGAACTAAAAAAAAGTTTGAATATGAAGTTTTGTAAGTGAAACATATTTTTAATGTTGATGTTAATTTAGAAAAGAATTTTGGTAAAGTTGAAATGAATTAATTCTATTTTGGTTTTGATAGAGAAAACAAGGGATAGGGACAGAGTGTTTTGAGGGTCTAATATTAGGCCTCGTGATCGGAGAAGGCAGATCATTGAAGACTGTTCCCCCTAGTCACGTGGGTTTCTTTGACTAACATAATTACCAAAATCTCTTGCAAACCTCAATATCAAAAAAAAAAAAAAAAAACAAATCTCTTGCAAACATTTCTTTTTTCTTACTTTTATATTATATTTTTTATTTTTCTAAAGGTTGGGTTTGTTCGACTTAATTAACCATCTATTACCAATCAACTTTGTAATTTCATCTTCACATAGTTACATTAAAATAATTTATTGTAATTATTTAAAATAATTATTTGTTTTTAATTATTTACATTTTAATTACTTATTTTTAACTACTCAAAATAATTATTCATTTTTAATCGTTTATTCTAACTCCACAAAATAATACTATCTTTTAATCATATTCAAACGAGTTATTATCTGGAACTCATCTATAAAAATCATCATCTAAAAGTAATCTCTCTACAAGAAAATACATTCAAACGAACTATTACTACAACTCTAATTTTTAATAACTTAAAATAATCTTTCATTTATAATCATTCAAAATAATCACTCTGCAATTTCACATCTAAACACCTTCACATGGACGTGTGGGTAAAGAGATAGGATGTTCTTTCTTATATATCTTTGATAATTATTACTTTAACGTTATTCATTTATTTCATCATAATTATTATTTATTGTTATTTTTTTATAATCATGATTTTTCATGGAGAATATACAAAAATGATAATGATAATAATTTGAAAATTTCGAATTTAATAAACTCAAGTCAAGGTTAAGTTGAGTTATATATCTTTTAATGGTATTGGGTTAAGTGAAAGAAGATGTGTGTAACAGATTGGGTTAGTTGCAGAATTAATCAATTTTTAACGCGATAACAATCCAAACTAAGAGCAATAAATAAGTATAGGGTTTATGGTTTCAAGGTTTAGGAGGTGTTTGTTTGACATATTTAGGTAGGATTTAAGAGTTATATTGAGTAGTTAAAAATTGAGAGTTGTAGCAAAAAACTCATTTAAATGTAGTTTTTGTGTAAAAGAATTAGAGTCAAAATCTTGTTTGGACGTAGATTTGAAATGTGAAGTTATTTTTAGTAGTTAAAAAAGAAATGATTAAAAATACGTGATTAAAAATGAATTATTTTGATTGATTTGAAAGAAATAATTAAAAACGAGTAGTTAGAAATGATTGAGCAGTTATAAATGAATGATTAAATGTGAGTTGTTTTTAAAAGTAAAAATGAGAAGGCGTTAGTAAAAACTCGTTTAGATGTATGTTTTCGAGGAGGAGTTAACAAATCTTAAAACTAAATCCTATCTAAATATGTCTAACAAGCAGCCCCTTAGAGTTTCTGAAATTCCTGAACCTATTATTAATGATGGACTTATATGTTCCTTCAGTTAGAGGGTGTTTGAACCACTAAGAATAAGGAGGAGAATGACAATGAGGATGATTCCCCGTGTTTGGGCCACCGGGAATCATTCTCCCATAATCATGTTTTTCAAAAATCTCTTTTTCCATTTTTCTTCTAACTACTTTTTATTCTCTCTCCAACAATTTTTTATATATTACATTACTATTTTTCACTCATATTATATTCATTATTTTATTTTTTCCATAATCATTACTTCACCCCAAACATAAATAATCATTCTCTCTATAATCAATATCTTCATCACAAACACAAATAATCATTATGTCCATAATTATTCTTCTTCCTATTCTCTTCCTCACTTAATCATTACAATTCCCCTTACTCCAAACACACACTTAGAATTATAACATATTACTTTTTTTTTTATATCTGTGACTGTTTGGTCAGTTTGTATACTTCGATTAGTGTTATCAAACATACCGTCTGACCTTACAACATTTGAATAACAAAAAATTCGTAAAAAATTAATTTATTTTTGTAAGTAGCCACCATTAATTGAACCACCTTAATATAACATATTACTTTTACTTTCACCCTTTCATTTTCAAATCTTTTTACTCCTCTTCCCTCCCAACCACACATCATTTGGTTAAAAAAGAGGTTTGTGATTGATGTAAGGCAGAGGGAGTGGTGTTCAAATGATGGTTTTACAAAAGTGGAAATCATACTGTTCAATTTTTCTTTACCATCAAAATTACTTTAATGACATTAAAATATCTCTAGCATTTCATTGTGATGTGATATTGTATATTAAAAATATTAAGTAGTTTAACATTCCAACAATGGAATTAATCTCAAAATTTAGAACTTCTGTTATTATAAGCTTTGTTGGAGGGGTGTTTGTTTGTGATATTTAAGAAGGATTTATTAATTTTTTTTGAAATATATATTCAAACGAGTTATTATTAATTATTAATTATTTTTATTTTTAAAAATAATTTTTCATTTTTCATCATTTATTTATAACTACTCAATTATTTTTAAAAATTCATTTCAAATCAATCAAAATGACTTATTTTTAACCATTTCTTTTTAATCATTCATTTTTTAATTACTCCTTTTAAATTTACATTCAAATAAGATTTTGACTTTAACTCATCTACATAAAAATCGCATCAAAACGAATTTTTAATTAAAATTCTCAATTTTTAACTACTCAAAATAAACTATTAATATAATTACTTGAACTAAATCCACCTTAAATATACGGAAAACAAACACCCGGAAGAGTTTTGTAGAGCTATTGTGGAGAATCTGCTGCGCAGCTCTTTCTTTTTTTATTTTCATTTTTGTTTTATTTTTATTTTTATTTTTATTGAGCGGTTTATTGAATGAATAAGGGATTGTTAAGTGCGCCACGTAGTGCAACATCAATACGCCACGTGGCGAACACTTTTTATATTTTTTGTTTTTCTGTTTTTTATATTTTGACAAATTCTTTTTTCTCTAAATTTCCCTTTTATTATATTTTTTTCAATTTTTTGTTTTGTAATTTAAATTATTATTTTTTTTCGAGACTCCAGATTTCAGTTCTTTTTTTAGTTTGTTTTCTTCAACTTTTGATTTTAAAAATTTTTTTTTTCAAAATTATAATTATCAATTTCTTCTTCAAAATGTCAATTTTTTATTTTTTCAAAATTTGAGTCATTATTTATTTAACTTTTATTTTTCAATTTTTATTTTAAAATTCTTTTATACATATTTTTTTTATTCCCTTTCAACTAATATTATATTTTACGTGAATTAATTTTAAATTACAAATTTTTTCATAATCACTTATATTTTTTTATTTCATTATTTAATTTATTTTAGTTTAAACTTTTAATTTATGTATCTTTTATCTACTTAATAGTATTAGTTTTTAACTAATTAATTATAAATTTTATTATTGTATTTTAAAAATATAATTCATGATTTAAAATTAATGGTAGTTTTATAATTCATTTTCTTTTATTTTAAATTTTTTGTTTTTTTCTTTTTGTCTAACTAATATCATTGATTCAGTATTAATTAATTAAAAATTATTCTCGTTCGTGTAATATCCTATTTAAAAAATATTTCATCTATCAAAATTAATTGTTGTTTCATAATCTACATGTGATTTTTTTATATAAAACAAAATTCATATAGAAAAAATTATTTTTTCAAAAAGTAATCTTACAATAAAATAACAATATATAGTTTAATAATAAAAATTAAAACGACAAATAAATTAAGTTATATTACCCAAAAAAGTCCCAAACATGTTAAGAATAATTTTGGAGGTGAAATAACAAATAAATAAATAAAATGACATCATTTCAAATTGAAAAAGAAATTCATATCATTAAAATAAATAGCAAATCCCTCCTACAATTCCTCAACAAAAAATCACATCTAAACAAATTATTGTCTGATTTAATAATCAATCATATCCAAACGAGCTATTAATACAATCACTTCTTCAAATTCTTCTACAAATAATTAAATCTAAACAAACTATTAATATAGTCACTCTGCAAAAAATTAATCCAAACAAATAATTACAATCAAAATAATTTCTCATTCTAATTGTCCTACAAATTTTCGTGAGGTCATGGTGTTTATATTTTTGTAGGATGGTATTATAAATATATAAAAAAAGTTGAAATTAAAGGGAGTAATGATATAGTTATATCCTGCCATAACACTACGATCACACTGACTCACTGACTCGATGACTCAGTTCCGGTCTCTGAGTTTTTTTTGTTTTTGTTTTTGTTTTTTTTTTTTCTCTCTCTACAACATGCAATGTGGGCCCCAATCACTTTCTCTCTCATCTTCCTTCTTTATATCTTCCTTCCCCTCCTCTTCCATTTCCCTCAATTTAATAATCCAAACATGATGCACCACTGCGGCAGCGCTAGCGGCGGCGCCTCTTCGTTTTCCGTCTTCCTGTCTGTGCCCAACCACGGAGGCGGCGGCGCCCGTGAGACGGTGGACACGTACTCTAACCATTCCTCTTCTGTGGATTGTACGCTCTCTCTTGGTACTCCCTCCACGCGATCCTCGGAAATCGATTCTGACCAACGCGCCGCCGGTTCTTATGTCTCTAACTTCTGTTGGGATTTGTTGCATCCTAGACATAAGAGTACTGGCCGTTGCGGTGGTGGTATCAATAACGCCGCCGCGGCTTCCGGTGGCAATCCGCTTGTTGCTCGGCGATGCGCTAACTGTGACACCACTTCTACTCCGCTTTGGAGAAATGGGCCGCGTGGGCCTAAGGTAATTAAATATGTAAATGTTTTTCTTTTTCTATTATGAAAATAAGAAGTATATACTCGAGTTGGTAAATATTTTAAGGTATTTTTCTAGAATAGTTTCATGAAATGGGTTAGATCAGTGTAATTTTATATTGTATACGATGGAAAACAACATGGATACGTTTGTTTTTTGGCTGCAAACACCACTTTTAACTATTTATTAATTCTATATCTAATTTTCTAGCCAACTTTCACATCACATTATAACCATTTGATTTTAATTTTTGAAAATTAAATTTATAAATATAGCTTTCACATTTGATTTTTTTTTTTATTTGATTTATTTATTTTTTATATTTTCATAATTGATTATATTTTGAAAATTTTTTTTAAAAAAAAAAAAATTTATTTTTGTTTTTATAATTTTGTTAAGAATTTATAAAGGCAAAAACTATAGTTTGATTTTTTAAAAATGAGAAATCAAACTATTGTCGATAATTAATAGAATTAATTACCTTTAATTCTTCTTATTTTCTACTAAATTCAAATATATATTCTTTTATTTGCCAACTTGAGCTAGCTCAAGTGGCATTTAGTGTACGTTTAATGACTTAGGGGCTGTTTGTTTGTCATATTTAATTGTGATTTAGTTAGAGAATTTATTAACTTATTTTCGAAAATTAACATTAGTTTTTATTAATTCTTGTTTCTTTTTATTTTAGAATAACTTTCATTTTTAATTATTTATTTATAATTAATTACTTCATCATTTTTAATTACTCATTTTTAGTCATATATTTTAAAATAATTAAAATAATTCATTTTCAATTATTACTTTTTTAACTACTAAAAATAATTATTTATTTTAAATATATATCTAAACTAGATTTTGATTCTACATTTTTTATACAAAAATTACATTCAAATGAATTTTTGTTTATAACTCTTAATTTTTAACCACTCATAATAATTCCATAAATAAAATTCTCTTTAAATATGACAAACAAACAGCCTTGAGAGGGGTAGTTGGTTCGAATCCCCATTGTATCCTCAAAAAAAAAAAAAAGACATTCTTTTTACTTTTTTAATTTATACTGTCAATCAGAATTTTTAAATAAAAAGTTAGACATTTGACAAAGGCCAGCAAATGTCGTAAAGTATTTCGATTAACGATGCACAATCTCACTATTTTAGTCTCAATTTTATTTATTTATTTCTAAGAATCTCGATTTTAATTTTAGAGCGATAATATGTAATCAGAAACAATTTATTTCAATTAAAAACCATTTAACACATTCTAATTTATTAACACATCATATTATTATGAAATTTGAATGCAGTCGCTATGCAATGCTTGTGGGATTCGGTTCAAGAAGGAAGAGCGGAGGGCGGCGGCGACGGTGAACATCACGGCGGCAGAATCAAACAACCTGAATACGAATTCAAATACCACGTGGGTCCCACACCACTCGCCGTTAACGACTCAAAAACTTCCGTGTGTATCGCCGGCGGCCGTTAACAGCGAATCAATGTTCGTCGGAAACGAAACGGAAAACGGCATGTCGTCGTTCCTGTCTTGGCGCCTTAACGTTACCGATCACCGGCCTAGCCTTGTCCATGACTTCACAAGATAATTCCAGAAAGAAAAAAAAAAAAAAAATATCAATCGAGCAGTTTTTAATTTAATTTAATTTTAAGAATATGGCGACGGTTTAAAATCCGATTCCTTTTTTCTCTATCCTTTCAATGGGACAGAGTGGATTTAAGCTCAGATAATTATTATAACTTTATCTTACTTTTGCTTTTTCTTTTTTTTGTTTCCTCGTTTTTCTCAGCCAATAAATTTTTACAACGTTGGTCAAACTACCTTCAAATTTGTGTTTATTAGACTTAAATTTAATCAATATCATCTTAGTTGCGTCTAATAAAATTTTTAATTCAAAAGTGTACGTCAAATAAACTTTATATATAACGTTCAAAATATTATAAAATCAACTAATTTATTTGATATAAAATTAAACTTTATGGCCAAAGACCAGTAACATCCTAAACGTTCAATTTCATTTTTAGTTAGTTTATAAGCTGATGAATTGATTAGTGTTCGGAATCAACCAAGCAAAAAGTTGAAATCTAGAATTTATTAAACAACTATATATGTAATTTGAGAAAATTTTGTTGTAAATGAGTTCTGACGAATGAATTTGGAATTTCATATGAATGTGCTATTAATGAAATGAGGGTAAAGATATTGGACAACGAAATTTTTGTTTTTTTTCTAATTTTTAAAATCTGGGACAGTGAAGTTAAGTGGAGTGTTTTTTTTGTTTGTTTGTGTGAGATTGAGATTTCTGATGATGGCATTTGATTTTTGCATTGGAACACTCGCCTGATGTGTGTTGTTTTTATTTTTTATTTTTGGGTTTTCAGTTCATGTTCTGTTCTTTAGGCATCCTGGTTTTATTTCGAAGTTCTAACTTTTTATGGAAATATTCACACTCCACGCTATTTAATTCCCATCTTATTTAATTCCCATCTGTTAAACACTAGTTCAGTCTTGTGATTATTGGAATAAATATTTGCTGATATTACCTATTTCGCCCACGAATTTAGGGGTAATTTCATGGTTTTGATCAAATTTATGGAGTTTAATATCAGTTTTAATAAGTTAACTACAGTTTGTTAATTAGAGGTTGATATTGTAGGATACCACGTTTTGATTGAATTAAAGAGGATCGATTTGACATGGTGTGAACATATGAAAACAGAAAATGTATGAAACTTTGTTTGTATGCCTTTGTCATGAATAGCTACTTTTTTTTAATCATAATTCCATTAACATTAAATAAGAGCCATGCAACTCAGACTAAAAAGTAATACATGTGGTTAAGTCCACCCTTAAAATTAAATCTTTTTACTTTTTGTATTTTTCTCTCTATTTTAACATTTTTCTTTCTATAAATGAAAATCAATTTTTTTTTTTAAAAAGTAAAAATATGTGATTCTAAGGTGGATAAGTATTTCTAAAATACTTACTCAAGTATTACTCCAGTCTAAACATAGAACTAAAACCTTGGTCACTTTTTTGGGTCTTGATCCACACGGGAATTGAGACCAACCCAAACTTCGACGAGTCATTGTTAAAGGATACTCTAACCGTGTAAAGGAGGTATTATTCGACAAACCCCACATGTAAAGAAATCAACCAATGATTATATCAACACAATAAGTGTTGAATTTGAAAGTTTTTTGGGAATTAATCTGACCTGAGGTACATGAATTCACAACAGAAAGAGCATCGAATTAATTAGAAAATAATTATCATTACTTTGGTCTTGATTAACAAACTCAAGTTTAGACCAACCAAACTTCGACGAGCCATCAGTAGAGAATACTCTAACCGTCTAAATGAGAATACTTTAGCTATTATGAAGTGCTTCAATTGGTTAAAAAGGGTCTTGAAGTGTGAGTTCAATCCATGGTGGTCATCTACCTACGAATTAATTTCCTACGAGTTTCTTTGATATCCAAATCGGTCAGTCACGGATATAAAAAAAAAAGCAAAAGAATCCATCCGAGAGAAGGGAAAGTATCAAATTCAAAGAGGACTTACCTCATAAATATCTAATTATCATTGTTTTAGACCATCCTTCATCAACTATATAAAAAAAAGATATCCTAACAGACCAAGCTCAACCATTACATTGAATTAAAAACCCAGTCCTAAAAGTAAAAAAAACAAAAAGTACTAAATTAACACCAAATTACACAATAGAAAAAGGCATTATTAAATCATGTGAACACTTTGAGAAAAATCCAATCCTAACAAACTCAAAAGCTAACCATCATAGAGTGGCTCAATTTTTCAAAGAGAGTCTTGGAATGCATAAGATGATGAGTTCAATCTATAATGGCCACCTATCTAAGAATTAATTTTTTACGAATTTCTTTAGTACCCAAATATTATAAGGTAAGACGGTTCTAACTCCCCATAGCCTGACCCGTAAAGACCCGTCTTCTAAAATAAGCTTGAATGAGTATTTACTCATGCATGTCATAAATACACTAAGTTTAAACTAGAACATTAAGTCTTGGAGATCCAAATAAAATTCATAAAAAAATGAAACAGTTCACCCTAAATTGAAAGACTCAATAAAGACAGTAGAAAGACTTAATGCCTATGATCAGCTTAGCATCACAATTAACCATTCTGGTACAATACATAACGTGTATGGAAAAATAGGGAAAAGATGACTATGAAGTTACTCGGTAAGTAGCTCGAAGATGGGGTAAAACATGTATGTATTTTATGTACAAAATTGTTCTCCATCTATAACAAAATTAGGTAGAGATATCAATATTTCTTTTTTCAATATTATGCAAACTTTTTTGCCTAGAATATCCCACTCACATGTCTCCACATGTATGACTGGGATCAATTCATTTGATATATTTGTAAAGTAAATCTTATCAGCAGTGTTACTAGAAGAAGGCAACCAACCATGTTCATATTGCAAAATAGACGTTTTTAGGTTATTAACTCGAATACGATCTACTTGAATGTCTATTACATAATCTTCAAGTTCTCATAAAAATGACCTTAAATTTCCTATTTGATAAATAATTATGTTTGCATTGCACCATAAAAAGAAAATCTAATTCTAATGACATGTATATAATATTGCAAAAAATTTCAACAATCCCCCACTTGAAACAATGTGAGAGATATCTTAGCTTAGGACATACACTTACACCCAAAAACTTAGGACATAGCTTACACCCAAAAAAAAAAAAATATTATTGAAGGGAATGAGAGTCTATAGTGAAAAAAGCGATTTGGATTCACCTATTTATTTGTTTAAAACCAAAATTAACTTGAAATAGTGTTAAAGTTTTTTTTACTTAGTTGATTCCTTTCATTTTTTATTAACGGGTCTTTATCTTCAATGCCTAAAAGATCAATGGATCTCCACGAATTTTTTAAAAGAATCTCAAGGAATCTTTCATGCTTTGTCTCGAACAAAGTTTGATCATCTGATGAGTGATCTCTTTAGAGTTGAGAGAAAGTTCAAGACATAATGCATTAACGGTGCACAATGACTTAATTCTAAACTCAATCCTAAAGAATATATTTACAATTATAAAGAGTGTATTTAGAGAGTTATAAAAAAATTAAATAAAGTGAGAAACAAAATATATATGATGGTGGAAATTTGCACATCAAATATAGATTTAAAATTTTCAAATCGTTGTGCAATATTCAAATCTTCAAATTAAATCTCTTTTTAATAATAATAATTATTATTATTTGGATTCTAAACATATATGTATTGGCTTTATGCTATTGGGCCAAGCCGGCTAGTCTATAACAACCTGCCTGTTGGGCTACACTTTGATGTTTGATGAGCGATTCTTTAATCCTCAAAAGTCAGAGTTATAACTTCTTAAAGTTTCTTTTTACAAGCCTTTTACAAGAATATATTTTTTTTTGACACTTTTACAAGAATATCTACCGTGTCTTTCATCTTTCTTTTTTTTTTTTTTTATTATTATTTTTTAATCCGTTTTTTGTCCTTAAATATATAAAAACATATTATATATATATATATATAATATAAATATTTTTATTTATTTATTTTAAATCTTAAGAAATTATATTAAATAAAAAAACTCTTTCCTAGTGTTTATAGTCTACTTTAGTATTTTAGGGTTTATAGATTTTATGATTTATGATTTATTTTTGGGAAAGTGTACCATTTTGAAGAAATATTTGCAAAGATAGGTGACTAAGTTTTGTTTTGCATATTTATTATTTATTTTTTTAAATTCAAAATTAAACATTTTAAATAAATACCATTTTGTCCTTCTATTCATTTATTGCTTTCATTTCAAATTTCAAATGCCTTTTTCATACTTTTCATCTTAGAAAATACATACCATCTTAAATGTCAAATTAATGTTATGAAATTTTAATTGATTTGTCTAATTCTCTCACATTTTTATTCCTATTCTATTTTCATGTGAGTTTCCTTCTTGGATTCTCCATTCCTCCAAGCCTTTCCTCGATTCTCCAGTGAGAAAGCTTCTACCTCCATACATTTTGGCAATCTGTTATTTTTTCGTCGACCACTGTTTTCCGACCAGACGGTAGTTACCTTCCATTTCAGTCATTCAATCCTCCGGCTTCACAGTAGTTGTTATACATTGCAATCATTCAAAGTTTCCTGTTTGTTTTTTTCCTAAATTCCCTTCATTTCATCACCATTCAAAGCTTACTTTTCATTCTCCCTTAATCCTGATTCGATATATCTTAGATGGTACAATTTGGTAGGTTTTTATTCCATTTCAGTCATTTTTGTGCATTATATTCATATGAAATCCATCATGTATCAAGTCTTTAATCTTGATTCGATATGCCTAATACACATATGTTTTACAATGTTATTTACAAACTCAGATTGCCATGTACTGTTATACTTGATTTTACACACATTTACAAGACTGTATAATGTGTATAGTACTCTATATGTTGACATATAGCATGCTTCATCGTGTATCACTTATACAGTACAACCAATGTTTTCTATTCATTCTATTCATATCCAATACATCTTCCAAACTCTATTGTATACATTACATTTTCATTATGTAATATGGTATTGTTTACACATTTATATTATACGGATAATAATATATTACAGTAGTAGGTGGACATGTTAGTGATACTGTACAACTTCTCTTTATAGGTTCTTCAAGCATCCCAATCTGTATTGCACATAATGGTCAGTGGGATGAAAATGAAATGTACCATAATTATGAAGTAGCTGAAGTATATCTCGACTCATGCACTCCTTATATCAATTTAATACTTTCGATTATAACTAACTTAGGAATTCAAGATTCTATCGAAATTCCTCCCACATATGTTACTGTAGGTTTTTGCCAATACCTATCCTAGGGAATTAAGCTACAGGTTAACAATGATGTTGAATGGTTATATAATGTATTAACTGCTGGATTTATCAATATGTGCACCATTATAGTTGATCTTAGACAGTGTATTGCAATGTTTCAAAATCACGTCATCCCAACTACATCTATCGAGATTTTTCGTTCCTCAAAGAGTCGTTTCCATCATTCCTTGGACAACGATAAGTTACTTGAGGATTGATGACATATTTTCTGAAAAAAAAAAAGAACTCTAGAATGTTTTAAGTGCTATTGATTTGAGGGAAAACTATCAATTCTTCGCTAAAAAGTCTACCTTTTTACTTTTTTTTTAATTTTATTTATTTTTTTTTGTTGTAGTGTGTATTGATCCAAGTTGCAAATGATATGTTTGTGTATCACGTAAGGGTGGAGTACTAAGTGACACTTGGGTTGTTCAAAAAGTAGTCAACCAGAATTCTTGTTCCATTGATGTTGTCATGAACAAACAAAAGCAAGCTACATTATCTCTTGTTAAGGACCATATTATTAATAAAACCCACTTTCATGGGTAGAGAGTTTGAAAAATAAAAAACCATAATGACATATGTACGTACACATAATGGACTGAACATTAATTATCACAATGCATACCGTGCAAAACAATCAATAATGAACCAAATGTATGAGGACCCAGAAGAGCCCTATGCTCTTTTACCGTCTTACATCGACGTGTTCATGAAAAAAAACCCTAAGTAAGACCACTTACAAACTAGTATTTACCATACAATTTTTACTGTCTTCACAAACTACACCGTACATTTTTTACACATCCTGTACAGTTTTTTTAGTATGCATAGACTACACCATATGTTCTGCACTCTCCTGCTTTTACATATAGTCAATTCTAATTTTCTAATCATAAATCAATTGTATTTTTTTGCACAGATTCTAAAACGTCAATATAATTTTCTAATGATGGACGATTTGAATTCAACTTCATTGCTGTTGCTGCTTCAATTTAAAGGTAGAAATATTGCCGAACTTGTATACACATTGATGGTGCATTCATTAAAAGCAAGTGCGGGTTTCCATTGCTTGCGACAACAACTAGTGATGTAAATAACTAGATTTTCCCATTAGCATTACCTACATTTGATTTTGAAAATGACGCATCCTGGAAATGGTTTGTTTGACTCATGAAAAAAGTCTTTGGTAATAGGCAAAATATCGTTGTCATATTTGATAGACACAAATCAATCAATAACGCCATTTATGAGTTGTGGCATGAAGTCTTCCACTGTATGTGCATTTATCATTTGAGTGATAATATGATTAAAAAACAAAAAAGTAAATGGGATAATGGCATATTTTTTAGTCTTGCCAAAGCATACACTGTGTATGATTTTGAGTTTTACATGCGTCATCTTGAGAATGGAGATCCTGGTATTTGTGAAGAATTACAAAAACTGGTTACCAGAGTTCGTCACTCACTTATTGTCCTCGAACACGTCACGAGGCTATGACCAATAATTCATATGAAAGCTATAACAATCATATATTATATGCCAGTGAGCTTCCAATAGTTTTCATGTCTGAGCTTATTAGGATGTTGTTGCAAAGTTGGTTTTGTGTTGAAGACATGATGCAGCAATGTATACTACGAACCTATCCGAGGAAGGCAAAAAGCAATGGAATACATCATTAGATAAAGGACATTTCATGCAGGTTTGATATTCACTCTTTTTACTATACGATACTTATGTATCATTCAAAATATATAATATATTTTTAACTTTTAATAGATACATCATATTGATAGTCTTCAATTCCAAGTTTTGTACGGTATCCAACAGTATCATGTTAACCTTCAAGACAGAAGTTGTAGCTATAGAGAGTACGACTTAATAGGAATACCTATGCTCATGCTTGTGCCATGTTACAACACAAACAATTTTCTTCTACAGAGTATGTTTTAAAATACTATCATGCGGAAATATTAAGGAATACGTATGTAGGACTTGTTTACTAGTTAGAGTCAAAAGAACATTGAGATGTACCATAACACATTTATGATCAAAAGCTCTTTCCTCCTAAAACTAGATGACTAGTAGGGAGACCGAAAAAAAAGCGTATGAAATCATCTTTGGAGGTAAAACAACGCATCATATGCGGTTGATGTGGACAACAAGGACACAATAGGAAAACCTGTAGGAACGCATTCAATGATGGTTTTACATTACAGTCTTTTTATTATGCTGAACACTTTTCAGTTTCAATTTTTAAATCCATAAGACCTTTTTTAATGTTACTATTACTTTTGTTCTGAATTTGATTAGTAATATTGTGTGTTTACTTTGTTCAAACAATACGAGTCTCTATGTAACCAGAATTATTACGTATGTTATTTTCCAATGTTTTACTATTCGATATTATCATAAAGTTTGTCCATTCAAAACTACTTTTTCGTTGTCATAAACATATTAAATCACAATACCAGTATCCATAAGGTATACTAAGCAAATTAAACACTTTTTT
Organism: Sechiopsis laciniata; assembly: GCA_037833695.1. NCBI lineage: Eukaryota > Viridiplantae > Streptophyta > Magnoliopsida > Cucurbitales > Cucurbitaceae > Sechiopsis > Sechiopsis laciniata. The sequence goes on from JBBMKA010029421.1 coordinate 24,212, forward strand.
TAGAAAACAAAGTTTTACTATACAGTATGGTACAATATACTTATATATTAATAATGTACCATACAAAAATTATAACTTAAGGAATATGTTGTTATGGTTTTCGTTTTGTACCATGTTGTTTAGTAATACATTCTCCCATCTTTATATATCCACAAAATCATCTAAAAAATGAATCATCTTAAAGTCAGAGCCAGAACATTACAGGTACTATTCTGACTATACTGTAAAGAACAAGTAATTTAAGAGCTATGTGGTAATTAAAAGTGTTTAGATTTCAATCAACGAAATTGTATGTTCAATAACATATGTATGCAATTAACAAAATCATTCTTTTAGTGAAATTCAAAAACTACATATTATTCAATATAAAACCCAAAGTAAACAAGTTCAAACATAACGAAGTTCAGAATATAAAAAACGTTCAAAATATAAACCATATTAGCAACACACTGAACATTCTATATTAAAACTAAAGCTGTGAAAGCAATTGAAAATGAGGAAGATTAGGAAAATTAGTATTTCTTTGTTTTTTATGTTTTTGCCCTTCTTTGTCTTTTAGGAAAATCAGCAATTGCGAACCAAACTTTGAAGTGAAAAGAGAAAACATATATTTTGAAGGCTTTTGCTTCCATACTGCCCTCTTTGCATGTTGTGTATCAGAAAATATCCTTTGTCCTCTCAACTGCGAAGATAAAAATATCATGTCATTAGTGTAATACAACCAGTTCAACATATCGGAAAAAAAAATGTATAAACTGTACTGCATAATACCATATCCA
>JBBMKA010029440.1:0-24973 GCA_037833695.1 Sechiopsis laciniata
TATATATATATATATATATATATATATTTTATGCGGTCTATTTTTAGTTCAATAATAAATGTGGAGGATTTGAACTCATCTTGATTATAATATACACTTATGTCCATTGAACTATTATTTTTATTATTAATTTTTAAAATTCAATAAATTGAGGTGAGGATTTGAATCATGTCAATTAACCTAAGTTCATGACAACCATTGTTTTTGTGGGCAAAGTAATGCTGACTTTTAAACAACAATTTCAACTTCTCTTCAACTTCCACTCATTGAAGAAGCATAGCCCACATTGACATTGATTTGGACCCTCTTGACATTTTTATATTGTTCAACATTATCTTCTTGTAAATTAAAGAATGATTTGAGTGCCTAACCATAGATTAATGCCACTTAATCACATCTTATAAGTAATTGATTGATCCTTCCTAGGCCTGATGGAGGAATCTAAAAGGCTCCCAAAGTAATCTCCAAAGCAAACTGTCAACTCATAAGGAAACAAATAAAATAAACAATGTACAAAGCATCCAACAACTTTAGAAAAATATTAAAAAAAAAACCCATTTTAGAAGCCTCTTGTTTTTTTTTTTTTTGAAATAGACCATAACATTCACTAACGAACCAAACCAATACAATCCATCTCCAAAGCAGAACCAATTATAAGGGGGAGATTCCCCTTCCAAAAGCAAGGCCTATCCTCACTATAGAGGATTGGATCCTTCCAACACCCATTTTAGAAGCCTTTTTCTTGATGTTTTTTTTGTTCAATAACATCCAAGATGGCTAATTAGAGTTGGAACTTGATTGACATGGTCTATGGTTTGATATTAAAAATTCTTTGAATTAAAAAAAGAAAAGAAATGTATTGCATTAGAATTCTACTATTTTCTTGTATTGAAAAAGTGGAGAGTGCTCCAAACATATTTAAAATAGATGACTACCATTTTCATAATTAATTAGTTTTAAGATGAGTGTTCATATTGTCTAATATGATATCATAATCAATTATATTCAAACGAGCATTTGGTAAAATAACACAAAATTGAGACGTAGGAGGATCATTAGAAAAGTGGAAATGGATGTCCACAGTCAATACATATAAAAAATTAAAACTTATAACCTCTCTGCCAAGACATTATGAATGTCCATTACCTGTATTCCACTTGTATATTCTATTTTTCCAAAATAAAAAAAACTTAGAACAAAGAATGGAATGAGAATATTTGGTTCTCACCCACTTTTTCATCTCTGAAATTTCTCTCCTTCTCGCATCATCAATCAATTTGATTCTCATATCACTGACATGAATGATTCAACCTTCTGATTAAGAATTTATAAGGAAAAAAGGGGATCAAATTTAGGAGAAAAGTCAGTTTCTTGGATTGTTCAAGGTAATGGGGCTAATGTATTATTATATTTTTTATAAAAAATTGTGGCCTTTTTCTACTTCCTCGAAGCTGTTTAAAATACGCGTAAATATTACGATTGGGTAATCGATATTTAATTTTGGGAATATCAAAAAATCACATTTAAGAATGAAGACATTGACCCCAGATTTACAAGATTTTGAAAGCTCCGGAGCCTCGTCTCTGTGTTCTTCTTTGATCTCTTCTTCAACTCGGTTTTGTATAATTATTGAAGAGTTCGAATCTCTGATTCAAGGTTTGTGCAAAATCTGTATTACCCACATCAATTTTTCTGCCAATTTCATAGCGGTTTAGGTTAATCGATTTCTATGGCTGTTTTCTATTGATTTTTCTGTTGGGTTTTTGGTGACTTGTTGGTGGATCGATTCTGAAATTTCCCATCTCTTCAAATCAGTGTTTGAATCGCATAATCTTACTTTTCAGTGTTTTATTTTTGTTATTCTTGCACCTTATGAATGGAAATCAATTCTTTGAGTGAATTTCTCTGTACGAATACATTGAAACCTAAAGGATGTTTTGTTTTCATTTGCAGCTGGATTCATGCTCTAGATTGTCGCATCTTATTTTTTGATTTACGACCTAAAATGGAATTGAACTTTAGTTTTCTGGGTTTCTCTCTTTTTGCAGAATGGCTCTCTTGTGAATTTAAGCAAAAAGTTATTTGCTAATTAACCGTATTCAAGTACTCGCGGTGGGATTTTGATTTATTCCATAGGAAATCCAATTTGTCTGTGATTGATTGATTGATTGAAGGCGTTTCAATATGGCTGGAGTTGGAGATCAATTAGAGATCAAGTTTCGATTGAACGATGGATCGGATATCGGCCCAAAAACCTTCCCTGTTGCCACAAGCATAGCAACCTTGAAAGAAAGTGTTCTTGCACAATGGCCAAGAGGTGTGTGAAAATTTTAACATATTTCTCTTAGTCTTGTTTTTGGACTTTGAGGGTGTTTGATTTTATTTGAATTTCTATGCTACACTGATCTTGTAGCTCTGTTGGTAATTGAAGTATTGAGTTTTAGAAGTTTTCAGCATGTTGGCATCTGCCTTACTCGAAATCGAAGAAAATTTTGAAAAGAGACATAACTCAAGCAAAGCTCGGATCTGATGTAGAACTCTGCATTTTACACTTAACAAACCGTTATTGGAAGTTCACTGGTGCATTAAAACTCATGATATTTGTTATATGTTGGATCTTTTAATACTCATTTTGAACTTATATATTGGATTCTGTGGCTCTTTCAATGAAATTTTATATTAAAGGTCTTATTCTTTGTCTGGTTTGATCTGATCATGTTCATAACAGAAGAATGCCCTTTGTTTCCATTTACTTTGGTTCTACTGTTTTCTTTTCTTCTTCAGTTATCCCAATCTGCAATATATTTCTGACAACTTCCATTCCCAAATCCAGAGTCTTCTAAATTTTTTTTCTAAATTATGTGTAGTGGAAATTTTTGGATGTGAACTAATTAGAGAAACCTTTCTAGCCCTTCTACACTACACTCACTAATGCCTTCATTCCTTTGATTTCTTTTTTTACTACTTAGAAGTTAAACTCATCATATTCTTTTGTCTACGCATCTCGACCCCTGATTGACTTGTTGTCTTGTTTGCTACAGCTTGAATCTATAATTAAAGCGCATACCATAAGTCTTTTGTTTGTTCTTAGTTTTTAGTTGAAATCAAGTTTGAGTTTGAATTAATGTCCATAAATAAGACAGCTTCCTGCAGCTCTGCCTTTTTCTTTCTGAAGGTCATGGAATCCTTTTTGTCGTACTTCCCCGAGGCAGCGAATCTTTTAATATCATCTTACCGAAGCATTTATCTGTAGGATTTAGTGTCATTCGCCTAGGCTTGTTAAATTACTTTCACTGGATCATTGATTAATGATCATTTTGATATCAAGCAATGACAAAAAGGATTATATTTCTGTTGCTTTAGCTGGTTAGATCTTAAAGATGATATTTCTGTTGCTTTAGCTGGTTAGATCTTAAAGTATCTTAAGCAGTACAATTAATCACGATTATTTATCTGAGCAGAAAAGGAGAATGGTCCAAGAACAGTTAAGGATGTCAAGTTAATTAGTGCAGGAAGAATCTTAGAGAATAATAGAACACTGAATGATTGCAGAAGTCCATTATATGACATTCCTGGCAGTGTGACAACAATGCATGTTGTTATCCAACCACCAAGTTTAGAGAAAGGTATTATCTGTTCTCTAAAATGTTTTTTTTATAGGATGTTCTCTAAAATGTTCAATTATCAATGACTTAAAATGGAATGAATGTTGCTTTTGGACATGTCATTTGGATTCCATTGAATTACCTTTTGCTACATTTTGAAGTTTCCTTCGATTCCACTTCGATTGCTTGACGAAAACTTAAAATAGACTTTTAGACCCTTCCTTTTGAATCAAAATTAGCTGCGTGAATCTGATCTTTGGGGATGATCAATTACTGTTAATTAGAATAACATTCGATTTCTTCTGTATCAGTCTCCCCATTTCTCTTTTATCCATCTTTCTGATATTTGTTTCGATAGGTTTTTGTAACATTTTCATGCATGAATGAATTTGTTTTCATTCCTATAAAAGAATTGTGTTGTTTAAATTAGCTTAAGAGTAGTATGTAGAATATTAAGTTTTCAGATGGCCACTGTTTGTATCTGAAAATCTTGTGTCTGTTGTTTCATACTATGATCTATTGAAACATTAAGGTTCAATGGGATTACTGATGAAAGTTATCTTCTTTGCCTGAGCAGAAAAGAAAGCTGGAGACCAAATACCGCAAAACAAGTGTGTTTGTGTTATACTATAAACGAATCTCGTGGAAGTTCTCGACGACATTTTTGAGTGCATAAAAATAGCAAATTTTCATTTTTAAAGTTCTCATGCCAATAACAGCTCGGAATTGGTTGAAGAAGCTTGTTCTGGAGCTTTTGTTATTGTTTCCACAGTAGTAAAAGAAAAAAGGAAAGGAAAAAGAAACAGACAGAGGTAGCGAAGATGCGATAATTTATCGATACGAGCCTGGCGATTGAAGAATGTCTGGTGAAGGTGATCTATTATGAAGGGTTGTTGGCTTTTCAACATCCATTGTTGTTAGCTTCATTTGTTGTTTAGATTGATATTGTGTAACTCTTCTGCTGTCTCAAATGTTTGTGGTGAAAGCTTTATATACTTGAAGTTTCAGTTAGCCCTTTTTTACTTTTTCTCCATACTGTATCACCATTTGGGTTTAGGCCCCAACTTCATGATACTTTCCCCCTCCTCCCAAACAAGGTATGATAATATTTCTTTGATTATTTTATTTTATTTTTTTGAAAACTGATTATCTTTTCAATATGCTTGAATGGAAAGAAAAGCCTAAATTTTAAGGAAAAAATATTTAAGATTATTAGTCACTAGCGCAGCGGTTAAGTGTCTCGGCTTTGGAAGTGGGCTCCCTCAACGTCTTTGGGAATTAATTTTTCAGATGACTTATAATTTCGTTTTCAATACCACAGTCTATAGACGATCAACAATGTCCATGGTTTTAGAGAAGTAAAACTTCAAATTTTTTAATCATAAAAAAGGAAAAAATGTTCAACTATTTGTATTTGGATTACAAAAAAACTATGGATTGAAATTACAAAATATTTATTTTCATCACAAATTTTAAGATTGAAATTTTAATTTCTTTTAGTGGAACACTTGAACTTCAATCAATGCTAAAATAATACATTTTAAAATTGTTATTTAAATTAAAAATCTCCACCTCTATGAAAAACTGATTTATTTTAGTAAAAGAGAAAAAAAAACTTGTTGTGGATTGTTTTTGCCTTACGTTTCAAATTTGAAATTAAGTTTGGAAGTTTTGGTCTCAAAAAAAAAAAAAAAAAGTTTGGAAGATTTCAAATTGGTAAATATCTTATTGTTTAGAATATTTCTAATCTCGGTAAGCTTTCGAATCTGAAATCAATTTTCACAATATGCATTCTTTATGGTAAGTAGTTGATTGACATAGAGCAAACAATAACCTTCTCTTTGACATAGAGCAAACAATCACTAAAAAAACTTCTTTTTTTAATTGAAATTTACTTCTTTTTTTTTTTTTAGTTTTCAATGTGTGATTTAGTTTTTTTAAATGTGATAAACTTATAGGGAAGTCTTATCCAACAAAAGTTAAACTTATAGGGAAGTAATATTTATAAACTTAATTTTTAGAAATAAAAAGCTTAATACGAGCTCTAAATAGAAGAACCATGAATAAAGGGTGCCGGCAAAAAGTTAAATTTTTTTAGATCTTAAACAAAAAAATCAACATAATAACCTATATTCATTTTTCACAAACCCTTTTAATCAAAATATAAAAGTTATGGAACAACATTTTTTATTAGGGATGTGAACTGATAACTCGACGAACCCGAACAAGTCAACTCAAATCGTAAGGATTGAGTTAAATTAGATTTTTTTTTATTTATTTGGATTGGGTTGGAGACAAGGAGACCCGAAAAATTCATGTCGTTTTAAAGAGAATAATCTAGTGATGTCTTGACATCATCTAAATTTTGAAGTCCATCTATATAACTCAATAAGAGCCACATATTGTTATTTTTTAATTTAAAAAAATAAAAAATTAAAATTAAAGAAAATTAAAGTGTGATTCTCATTAATCCACATAAGTAAACTTCAAAATTTATATGATAAGGCATCCTTAAATTGTTCCCTATATTAAATATAATTTTTTTACATACGCAATTTTTGAGTTTTAATGGTTAGGAAGTATTTGAGTTGGTTAGAGTGATGTAATCCTCTGCAATGTGTTTATGAGGTTTTTGTTTTTCACTTTTGTATAGTGTTTGGTGTTTTTTTTTTAATGTAACAAGCCAATGTTTCAAAAAATGACATACAAATTTTTTTTCTAATTCAAGATGTTACGAACTTAAATATCATTTGGAGAAGTAACAATTTATTTTCTAAATTATTTTTAACAAAAAAATAATTAAATTGGAAAAATTAAGTTTATAGATTCTCGTTGGCAACCCAACATTTAATTTAATTATTATTTTTTTTTGAGAAAACAACATTTAAATTATTTAATACTTTGATTGAGTGATTTAAAAAAGACTATATTATATCATCAATATCATAAAATATAGAAAAATTATCCAAGAAAATAGGTCGGTCCAGCCTAGTCCAATCCATTATAACGTTCAAAAAAAAAAATCACGCATCTAAACAACTAAGACAATACAACACATTTCTTAAAATTTGACTGCTCGACTCTTTTGAATGTCTCTATTTTCACATTGATTTTTTTTTTTTTTTTTTTTTTTAAGTTCTTAATGATGGTAGATATGATTATTCCTAGCAATTTTCTTTGTTTCTGTTTTCCTCTCTCGTTTTAAGTTGGTAATGCCATTCTTGATTATTATTATTATTATTATTCTTTTTTTATTTCTTAGTATTTGGCTAATTTAGTCATTTTCATTTTAATTAGCTTTATCTTATGGCCAGTAATTAATTTATATAAACAAATATCTAATTAATTAGAAAAGTAAAGATATTGAAATAAAGTTAAAAGTTTATTAAAAACAATATTGGAACCAAATTATAATTTACGAGAGAAAATAAAAAGGGAAGGAAAAAACTAATATTATTGACATGAATTGAAATAGTAAATTTGTAAAACAAGTTATTTATGTGTAAGGAACACACGTGCAAAAATAACTCATTAAGAGGTGCATCAGCAGACAGACGTGCATTAGTGGATAGAGGTGTGACAGAGGCGTCAAATTGAAAAAGAAAGAAAACTTTAAAATGTGAAAAAAAAAAAAAAAAATCAAAGTGAAAACAGAGAAAAATCATTTGGAAAGTAAAAAAATGTAAGACCAATCCCTAAAAAATGAAGAAAAAAAACTTAAAAATCAAGAATGTCATCATAACTTAAAACGAAAAGAAATAGAAAAAAACATAGACATACCAAAAGAAAATATAAAAAATGTGTAAGAGAAGAATTGATTGAAAACTTAAAACGAAAAAAAAAAAAATCAAAGTGAAAATAGAGACATACCGAGAAAGATTTTCTTGGATAATTTCTCTATATTTTAAGATATTGATAATAAAAGATAATCTTTTTTATATCATTTAATCAAAGTATTCAATAATTTAAATGTTGTATTGTTAACGAGAAACTATATAGTTTTAATTTATCTAATTTAATTATTTTTTGTTAAGAAATAATTGATAAAAAATGGTCCGATAAAAAGATTGATAAAAAAAAATGTGTTTCTTTTTTAATAATATATTAAATACATAACATCATAAATTAGAAGAAAACTTCTGTATGTTATTTTTGAAGAATTTATCTGTTACCTACCAATTTCAACGTGCTTGAAACACTAAACACTATACAAAAGTGAAAAAAAAACTTTTAAACACATTGCCAACTCACACACTCCAGACCTAGCTCATTAAGATTGAAAATTACCTATGTAAAAAAGATTAAATTGCAAAATTGCAAATTTTTGTCACCACAAATATCAATCCAACGATATATATATTATTTTTATTACAGGTCATTTCATTGCTAATTCAAAAATGATAGACCATTGCATATATTTAAAAGAAGAATATAATGATTTAAAAAAAAGAATATAATAAATAAATAAAATCTTTTAGGAGAAGATTAGGATAAAAAGAATGAGATCAATTTAGGTGATGTCTAGACATCACTTAAATTGTAAAGTTCACCTATGTGATTCAATGGAAGCCAAATTTTAATTTTCATTAATTTTATCTTTTTATTTTTTTTAGCCACATAGGTAAGCTTTACAATTTAAGTGATCTCAATGCATCATCGCTTAAATTACTCTAAAAAAGAATTGGCACAAAGTCATTTTGACTTAGAAATTACTAAAATCAAAATTAAGAAAAGTTCCTAAACATCAGAAAACAAAGGTGAAAAAGATAAAATGCATAAAAATAAAAATAAAAAGCAATTAGAAGAGAATTATAATAATAAATTATTTTTAACCACTAAATTAACCATTCAATTAATTAAAAAATTAATATTAACAAAGAAAGTAATTTCAATGACTTTCATTCCTAGTTTCGTATTTTGGAGCAATTGTTTTTAAGTGAGATTACATTCAAAATGACTTTCAAAATAAATTTGAAAAAGCATACATAAAATAAATTTGAGAAAACACACTCCTCTATGTTTCTTCCTAAAATACAAATGTTGTTAATCTCTTAAAACTTTAGGGGTCGTTTGGAGCACCAATAATGATGATCGGAGTAATGATTATTATTTATTCAATACTTGGAGCTCCAATAATGAACAATAAGATAGTCATTAATATACGACTTACTAATCCATCCTTATCTGCATTTTTATCTAAATCTTTTCCACTAACATTACCCATACCCCAAATACAACGATTACTCACTAATAATGATTAACAATTCACTCTTTTAAATGTCTTCTTTTGCTGCATTTGACAACTATTTTATTTTTAAAAATTAAACTTATAATTCATAAGTTTTTGTTTTTTTTTAATGATTTGGCAAAAAAAGGCACAACAAAATAAGAATTAATCAAGGCGCATAAAACCCTATGATTAACTACTACAATACAAATGATACCAAGCGAAGGGGACCAAATTTTTAGCACATGATGAAATATAAATCAATTCACAAGCAAAGACAATGATAACTAATAGACCCAAAGTTGGCAGATAACTCTGAATTCATAAACACATGAAGGCATGAGCCTACTCTTTATTATGTGCAACTCACAAATCAATCAATTAAGTAGAACTATTGGTTATTAGGGAGCAGAAAATTACCATGAAAAAGATCAGCACAAACAATACTTCCTATCTAACTGTGTACATAAATCTTCCTATCATTAATAAAAAGCAATCTATTTCTATAACTTGTCGACTCGTCGAGTTCATACCTAATTTTCGACCTGATGCAGATCAATTAGTTTCATAGAAAATATTGCTTAATCAAAAGTGGCTCTAGTCTACGGACAGATGAATTAACCGCCAGGAGCTCGTATGAGAGTTGGTTTAACTGCCCTAACTATGGCGAAATATTTCCGCAAGTCAAAGTTCAATTTCTCACTCAACTGACAGTGTCAAGACGAAGAGAAGGTTTTCTATCTTGTAGGAAGATCACTGTTTCAAATGCACCAACCAAGGCCTTAACCTTGCTCTTCCGAGTTTCAACAAGTTTACTCGCGGTTTCTTCAATGACATTGTTATACAATCCATGTGCATCTTTTTTCCCCTGCACATCTTGATGCCTCAGAACAACGGTTTCTTTGGCTGTTGTTGTGTTACTGTCAACTTCTTTTCCCCTCTTGAAGTTTTTCCTAAGGCCATCCCCAGCCCTTTGACTCTCCTCCAATAGCCTTACAGGCCTAAATTTAAGTCTCCTAGGACTATAATTCTCGGAACGGATGTCGAAAATTTTCCCCCTCCTGAAACTTAGTTTTGTAGATTGGGAATCCATTTCTTTAGTTTTCAACATCCTAAGATTTTGTGATCTTCCTTTTTTACCACCTTCACTTGAAACATTATCTGCTTTCATGCTACCAGTTTCATTGCTTTCAGAGTAAGAGTTCTCCTCTGCTTCACTTTTTGTGTATTCAGATACAACTTGATCTTCTACATCGGCCGAGATATGCGGAGACATTGTCAGTGATAACGATTCAGGTGGTGATGATGGCAGTGGTTCCATGTTATCATCAGTTTCATTTTGGTCGGATTGATGAGGTATCTCTTCATTTTCTATCTTAATGACATACAAGATTTTCTCTTGAACCTTTTCACTATGGAAGGTTTCTCCTTGGACCTCTTCATTTCGGAATGTTTCCCCTTCGACCTCTTCACTCTCGACTTGTACACGTTCAGATATTTCGATCTTGTTATGATTTTCAAGCGGGACTCCTTTCAAATTAATACATGGTAAGTTTGCAGTTCCATCGATAGAGTTCGAGGATATTGAACCTGTTGAGACTGCCACCACTTTCTTTGCAGCTATTTTGCAGGTTCCAGAACTTTTTCCCATTTTGGAATCCTTATTTCTTCTCGAATTTATGAGAGACACAGCAGATCTCAATGGATTTACTTTAATCGACTTTAGCTTTGAAATTTTATCAGACTTTTCAGGTAGCTTTCTCTCCTTGGCTTTTGCAACAACTTGAACTACAGAATCTTCTGAATATCTAGTAGTTGAAGAAGTTTCAGGCTTCAAGTTTTTCAGTGCATTTTCTGTATGTGATCTTGACTTGGATGAAGTTCTTGGTTCACCCAACAATTTCTTCTTCCTTTCCTTCAGGAATTCTCTCTGCATTGGACTTGGCAACAGTTTCTTCTTCCTCTCATTCAAAACTTCCCTTTGTAATGGTCTTGAGAAGCTGGAAGATTTTAGCGACAATTTAGGCCTTGTGAAGGTGGTCAAATCAGCTTCAGATATGTTGGAAGTTGATAGAAATTCAGCCTTTGCTCGAGTCGAAGTTGTTTTCCTTCTCTCAGGAAGTATTGCACTATCTACTGAACTTTCACTGTCAAAAGATTTTCTTGCCACATTTTTGGGCATTCGAGTTGAAGTCGTTTTCTGTCTCTCAGGACGTACCATACTATCTATCGAATTTCCACCGTCGAGTGATTTTCTTGCCACGTTTTTTAGTATTCGAGTCCAACTTGTTTTCTTTCTCTCCGAAAGTATCATATTATCAACCGAACTTCCACCCTCGAGTGATTGCCTTGCTTCATTTTTTAGCATTCGAGTAGAACTTGTTTTCTTTCTCTCTGAAAGTAACATACTATCAACCGAACTTCGACCATCAAGTGATGTTCTTGTCATATTTTTTGACATTTGGGTCGTAGCTGCTATCTTTCTCTCAGGAATTACCACACTATCTGTCAAAGTTCCACCTGTTTTCTTTCTCTCCGGAAGTACCACACTATCTACCGATCTTCCACCGTCAAGCGATCCTCTTGTCACATTTTTCGGTATTGGTTGTTTCGACTTGGTTTCGAAAGTACGGTTTCTCCCATATTTGCAAACATCATGACAGGAACCAGTAGATGCTCTTAGATAACGAGGAACCAATTTTTCTCCACTATTCGAAAAAATTGTCCATCCCATAGAGCTTCTTCTCGAACTAGTACCCGCGGTCGCAGTCACATTCACTTCTAGGGGCACCGGCACATCACCCTTCTCAGCCATCAGAATTTCACACACCACCTGAACAAAAACAATCAGCACACCAATACAGAAACTTAATATGCCTAAACAGAGAACACAAAAAACTGGAGGAACAACAAACGACACCAACCAAGGTCTAATAACAAGGGCGTAGGTTTGGATAATCTGCTACGATGCAAAACAAAACCAGTTAGCAATTAGAGGTATCATGCGAAATATTAAATAAATAAAAAAAACTACAACAAGACAAAGAGGACTAACAATACACACAAACACAGACATGTCATAATATTACAAGAGAAATTGTATCAAACCATACAATCCACTGCAAATTGAACAAAAACTATGCAGAGGGAAAGATAAGAGTTCCAGAAGAATGCACCTTAGCTCAAAAATTGAATTTGAAAGGGAACACAACTTCAAAACACATGCATAAAAGGACAAGAGTTTACATAAGAAGTCCTGTCTCTTTTAAAGGTTTTCATTCTCATACATTTCTTCCAAGGAAAAATCTATAAAAAAAGGAAACGCTATGGCCCCATTTAATAACTATTTTGTTTTTAGTTTTTGGTTTTTGAATTTTAAGCCTACAACAACTACCTTGCCATATATTTTTTCTTACTTGGATATTTACATCTTAAAAAAAAGTAGCTTCAAGTTTGTTTTGTTTTTGAAATTTGGTTGGCATTTACTTACTTTCTTGAGAAAAAATAGATGCATTGTAGGAAAGATGAAACACATTGTAGAACATTTGAGTAAAAATAAGCTTGAACTTCAAAATCAAAAACAAAAAACCAAACGGGACTATAATAATCAAACATTCATATCACATTATAGACATCCAAGGGAAAAATGGACCCATTGTTAGCATATAACTAATAATATCACAAGAACATAGATGAAAACAAATTGTAAGAAAAACTGAAAAGAATCAGTTTGTTCACCATATACAGAATCTCAATCAATCCTCATGAAAAACTATTACATTAAAGACATTCAACATAGGAATCAAAATAATTGGAAATCATTAATACAAAATTCCGTGAGGAATCAAAAGAAAGAAGACAAAAGTTGTCCGGGTCCCTGCTGGTAAAACAGATAAAATTACACATAATAATTTGAGACATTGCCGAAAACCTTCCAATTCCAATACCCATATCTTAAATTGAAAACAGAGCAAAACCCAAATCACACAAGAGACAAATGCAACGAAATCCCATGAACACAATCAATCAGCATTACAAAACCATGAAGAAAACAAGAGATTGAATAGCCATTAAAAACAAACTCATAAAGGGCAAATTTTTAAACAAACCAGCATTAAAAGAAAAAACAAACCCGATTAACAAACCAAACATGAAAAAGAATAACAAAAACCAAAACCCCATTTCAGAAATTGAGCGAAACGATTCCTAATTTCCTTACCGAATCAAAAACACCCGTCAAAGAGGCGCAAATTAGAATCCTAAAATATGGGTTTTGGATGATGGGCAAGAAAATGTTGAGAAATCAAAGAGAAATTGAAAGGGTGCAGTGATTTTAGAGTGGATGGTCTATGTTGTTGGATTCCATTATTTGATTATGAGAACCAAAAATGTAGGTTTCAAATTGGGTTTAGAGGCCGTTCTTCTCCGTTCAGTTGCGTTTTCTTTTTAATCGCAGCGTTTGTTACAGAGATTCTATTTCTAACTACAAAATTAGGGACTGAGAAAAAGGGTCATACAAAGCAAGCCGTTGCAGTGGGGGAGAAAAATGTAATATTGATTGAGGAATTATTTGTATCAAAAGCCAAAACTTTGGTGGAAATTAATGAAGGAAGCAAATAATTACATAGAGAAAATCAATTTTTTTTTTTTGAAAACTTGATTTCCATCTATGGTATTCAGTTACTTACTCCTTTTTTGCAAAGAAATCCTATGGTATTGATTTTTTTTCTTTCTATTTTCCCGCCAAGTTCTTGCATTTTCTTTTGTTTTAAATATATTTGTTTTAGCTTTTTTAGTTCAACAATCAAATTGTGTTTGTTTTTTTGTAGAAAAGAGTAAAGTGAAGTAAGGTACAATGAAGTGGTTAATAGTAATTTGAAGTGGTTAACTACTTTCGTAGAGATTGAGATTAATATTAGTGAAATAATAAACTACTTATTTGAGAATTGAAACTAACAATGGTTGATATAATTTTTGAAATTGATGTTAGTAGTAGCTGAGTGATAAATTTGATGTGAAATTTGATGAGATTGGATAAAGAATTTGATAAGTAGTTAAATGAGGTTTTTTTTTTTTTTTTTTTTTAATTTTTTATTTTTAAAATGTAATTAAATAGTGTTAAGAGATGATTGTTTACGGTTAAATACAAACTAGTGATTTTTGAGAGAATTGGTTAACCACTCTTCTCAGAAAAAAAAAAAAAAAAAACAAACAAACAAATATGCCTCGAAGGGGTTACCACTAGAAATTATCTATATATTTTTTATTTAATAGTTATGAGTGTCTGGGCCAACTTTCTTGCACCTCGACTAATATCATGGGACATCCCGCCTGACCTTACAACATTTGGATGACAAGGAAATTCCATGATTTGAACCCATCACCTACACTCCAAAGCCCTCTTTGACCAATTGAGTCATCTCATGATGATTATGCATAATATAATTTTCAATTAATCCCATAACATATATAGTCCTTAAATCAAGAAATGATTGCTACTAGAATTAGAATATGATGAAAATAAAATTCCAAATTTGGATATGAATAAAATATTTTTAAAAGATTGTTATAATTAAAAAAGAAAATAAAAAAAAACTGTCCCATAGAGCAAATTTGCATTAAGTTATGAGATTGTAATACCGTGAGTTTGTTTAGTAAGAGTCTGGCAAATAATAAACGACTTTATGATAATCATCTATATCAGTTAGTCGTTCATCAAATATTAAGCGGTTGCAACTGCATGCAATATGAAATATTTGTCATTAGTTAAACCTAACTTTTAGATTTTTTTATTTTCAAGTTTACCTAACTTTTAGATTGATATCATTTTCATTTACCGATTAAGACTTAACTCAATAAAATAATTATTCATTTAAGTCTTCACCCTTATTTGTATGGTAACGTTTGAAAAATTTGAGATTTTCACCATAAATTATAATTATCATAAAGTCATAAAGAAATTTCCTTTTATAACTATAAAAATACATAATAACTTAATTGGTATAAATATATATTCATGTCTAAAAAAAATCATAAATGATCTAATTATGCATTCTTCATTATTGTTGAACTAAAAAAATACCTGGGTCTGTTACTTACCCTTCCATTCAAAGTTTTTATTATTATTTTAATGGTAAATAATTGAACAATGAGATTTGAACTCAAAATTAATAATTTGGAAGAACAATTTTTTGTCAGTTGAATTGTGTGTAAACTTAGAAATTTGTAGAACTTATTTGAATGTTCTTTTGGATGATGGGCCATCTTTTAAAAGTGTATTAAAGTAACATGTATTGATGAAAGTTATGGGCAAAGTGGCACAGAAGATAGAAGAAAAAAGACAAAATATATCAGTTAAGATGCAACTAGGATTCTTGTCTTTTAATTTCATGTCTAATTTTAACAACAATTCAACTTCTCCTTACTACATCTAGTTTTATTGTAAGCGATTTGAACCCCTTACATTATATTTATAATTAGGATACTATTGTTCTCATTCGAAAATTTTAAATGTTAATATGAACATGTTATAACAATAACTAATGTTGATGTTCAAATCTTCATATACATTCACATTTTTTGTACTATAAAAAAGTCCTTAAATTCTATATCATATCAGTTGGTTATCAAATCATATTTCATGTTAATTGAATTAAGCTCTTGTTAAAACATCTCAAAGTCTTATTAATATAAATTAAAAACACTCTTAAATACATTTGTACTAAAATATATAAATCTTAGATTTTATAATAAAACATTGAGATATAATTTAATTCCCTAACTATACTATAGTTAGTGAAGACTTTGTAAGAGGATGGAATGTGGATTGGTCAACTAGAATCAAGAAAGATGAAACAATTCCGACTCATTCAAGTTCCTTCTATCTATAAATTTTATTTTACATTGATGTTCAAATACGTCATTAATTAATAATATAACCATATCTAGAAAAAATTATAATAATAAATAAATAAATAATTACAGAACCAACCATTGATTGTGACAAATTTTCCATTTTCTCTATGGTTGGTTGGTTGACCATCTATTTTCTCTACTTGCTTGCTTGGATGTTTTCCTCTCTTTAAACTTTGGCCCTAAGGAAAGCTTTTAAATTGTTAACAAATGGTTGAAGTATATACAATTTTATGCTTTCCTTTAAGGCAATGTTATGTAATCATATAGGACTAAGCTTAGAATTCTTTGTTTGGTTCATGCATTCTAATTTTGCACTGGTTCATGCATGCTTTTTTCTTTTTTCTTTTTTCTTTTTTTAAAAAAAGATATATACTAATATATTGTAAAGATATGAAAGATTCATATACATGACAA
Source organism: Sechiopsis laciniata (assembly GCA_037833695.1). Lineage (NCBI taxonomy): Eukaryota > Viridiplantae > Streptophyta > Magnoliopsida > Cucurbitales > Cucurbitaceae > Sechiopsis > Sechiopsis laciniata. Next base: position 16,162 of record JBBMKA010029440.1, read on the forward strand.
AACTGACATTTCTTTTATTTTTATGTTGTCAAACTCTTTAGACAACTGCCTTCTGTTTTCAGGGAAACATTGATATTAGTCTATCTTCGTTCGTCGTAAAAAGCGAACGATCGACAATTTCATTCGAAATTAAGCGTACCTTTTTCGTTTTTGAAGAATACAAGTGGCTTAACTCAATCACATGTGTTGTCGAGAATTAGACTTTCTAAGTTTTGGGACAGAAGCACCTATTCATTTGATGACAGTTAAATAACAAAACAAAACAGAACCTCAATCACAATCTTTTCCTTAATCCTAAAGGGATCTTTAATGGCTGCATTTTTCGCCTCCTGGCCATGACGGCGTGCAAAAGAACTTCTTTGAAGAATCGTGAAAGAAATATAGTCAACAAAAGAAGATAACTTTTAGCTACAATTGCACATGTTGAACAAGCAACCAAACTCACCTGGATATTACCAATCAAGAGAGTGAAAAAGCAGCAGTTCACTGAGCACCGTGTAAATACTGAAGCATACTTCTGGCCAATTTCTTGTCACCTCGAGATCATTGTCAAAGACATAGCTAACACAATGTTAGTAACGGTCTGTACGTTCTTTGTTCCCCGTTTTCTTTCCTTCTGCAATACTTTATAACGAATTGCTTATTTTAGAGTCATTAGTATTAGAGAATATGAGGTTCCACTTCAAAACAATGAGGAGAATAACTCATATCTCTTTTATATTTATATTGGATTCTTTACTTTTCCAATGTGGAACAGTTGTAAGATCCTAACAATTAGCCCCTAAAAATGGGATAAAGGATTTTGATGGAAATGGAATTGCTACGAAATGACTAATTATGACCGCACAAATTTTCGATCGTTGTATCTGACGATTCTTCATAACGCATAAATGTGGTTGTGTATTGTCATTACATTAATTACCCACGCCTAAAATTGTTTGGTTTATACATTTTTAGTTTTTTTTTTTTAATAAAAACCAACAATGATCGTAGTATAATTTTTTTTAAATAATGTCTACAATCAGAGGCGGATAAGCTATAAGATTTGGGGGCCTATTTCTTCCCTTTTTTTTTTTTTATTCGTGTCAACTATGTGGAGTTCAACTATTATCGTACAACAAATTTTTTAACTCTACAACATTTAGTTGTCGTGGTTCAGTAGGGAGTGGGGAGTGACGTGCATGAATGTATGTTGACAATGTAAATTTGAGTTTAGTATTATGCCATTTTTCTTTATTTTATTTATATATTTATGAAATATAGATGGTACTGTTTAAAGATGAAAAACAAGATAAACACTATCAATAACTCAACCCAAGCTAAAAATATATGAATTATGTTGGATTGTATTACTTTAGAACATATGATTCACGAAGAGGAAAATTTTCATATATATGAATGTATAGGGAAGCTCTATAATATGCTTAAGTGGTAGCATCATTAGAGCCACACAAATATATAGATTTTTAATATTTTTATTTCTAAAATCAATTTAAGTGGCTTTAATGATGTGCACCCGTATAAGAAGTTTTCTTTATTGACGAAATGACCAATCCAAAATTTTGAATTAATAAAACTATATATATATATATTTGTCATTATGTAACAATTTATGACATTATTTTGCAATCAACAATGAACTATATATGCTTCGAAACCATGTCAGCATTATCTATGATGCATAAACATAGCCAACAGATGGTTTGTAATGTGATCATTAACTGTTATTATATTATATTCGTAGGTGTTTGGATTGCTTTTCTATATCATGATTTTTATTCTTATTAGCAAAACTCACACAACCAAGGAGTCAGAGTGTAACAAAAACATTCAAATTTGTTCCTCAGATATTTTTAAGTTTTTCTTTGGCATTTTCCATCTTTTTCTTTCCCCTTCTCCTTGTTTGTATCCTTATTCTTTTCTTTATCTCACCTTCTCATCAAAACATCTTCATAATTTTCTTCACATGACAAAATTAAACATAAATTGAACTCATTATTCCGTAATCGAGAACAAAAGGGCAATCCAAAAAACTAAAAGCTATGAAAACCATAATTTGTTGTGGTGAAAAATACTTTGAAAAATTGCTTACACCCATGGTGTAAGAAAGAGAGATGAATAACCTTTCATTTATATTGCTTATAATATTGAATTCCACTTTATCAATGTGTCTATGTTTTTTCTTCACCATGAGAATCATAGCAAGCAACAACCTTAAACTAAATAATAAGGATTTAGCCACTTTCTTAAAAGAAGATGAAATAATATGTGAAGAATTTGAGTAAATAATACCAGTAAATAATAAGATGTGGATATATATGTCTTTACCGATTATATATATATATATATAAATAAATAAAGGTGTAAGTTTATTTATTTAATTTTTTAAAGAAAAAAAGAAAAAAAGGGGAGGGGACACGTCACACGACATCCAGTGTAAATGAAAGAAGAAGGATTGGGGCCCAAATTCAAGCGGAAGAATCAAACGATATAAGAGACACTACTCCAATTTTCACTTTCTATGACAATTTTAAATTGTCTTAATTGACTTACTATAACAATTATTCACAAAATTTTATGTTGTCATGATATCTCCTGTCATGGTAAATATTTTATGACATATAATAATAATATCATAAAATATATTTTATGACAATTATATAATTGCCAAAATTTTTTTTTCATGATAGTAAAAAACTGTCATGAATCAATGTAAAATAGAGTTTATGAGTTTTACTAATGAAATTTTATAATTGTCATAAATTATGTTATTTTAGCAATTTTAACTTTTGTTACCATGACAATTTTAGAATGTCATAAAATAGAGTTATTTTTCCAAATAAAATAAAATCATAAACTATCATGAATATACATTTTATGACAGTTATGATAGTCATAATTTTTATTTCTTGATGGTTTAAAATTGTCATAGAGAGATAACATGATATTTTTTAAAATTATAAAATTGCATATATTCTATTTATTTCTTTATATATTTATTTCATATTAATTACATTTAAACTCATCAATTAAAAAATGACAATATTTAAACTTGTAAATAATTGTGCATTTCTAAGATAATGTTAAAATCCACATAATGTCAAACTTACTTCATTTACCACAATTCAAATAAAATCTTATACAAAGTAGCCAATATATAAAATTTGTAAATTACAATTAATGTTTCATAAAGGTAAGAAAAAAATGAATACTGTGACAACTTGTAGATAATGGTAGACACAAACGATCACCTTGAAAAATGTACCTACAAAATATAATAATAAAATATTGAATTAGAAATCACAACCATTCATCCGCTATGTTTTCCAATCATATTGACAACACCCATTAGTGTTGCCTCTAAAAAAACATCAACATGAGTATACATAATGAAATATCTTTAATGTATAAAAAATAAATCAATTAATCAACACCTAACTAGTATTATAAAATTAAAGAAAAAAAAAAACTAGTATTATAAGATAACCCAAAAAACTCAAACTAAAAACCTGCAAAAAAAAAAAAAAAAAAAAGCTAATAAAATAAAATAAGAAAACCTGCCAAACTCAATTCCAATGATCCATAAAGCTGAGCAAAAAAAGTACTTCAACAAAGTACACACACATGAAAATATACGCAAATCACTATAAATGCCCTACAAGTGGAATTTAATTTTAATTGGGGAAACGACTTGGCAGAGATTCGAACTCATGACTTCATGTTGAATTATGTTAAACCACCAATCAATCCAAAAGCCTAAACTTATGGATTGGGGTAAATTCAACCAACATTTATATTAGAAAGCATAGTAAAAATTCATATATTGCATGTTCATGCACATCAATTTTATTGCATTAGAAGCTGCAACTATTCACTAGACTCATTCCAACTCCAAGAGTCCACTATATCATTTGAGTCCACTGTAATTTCAAATAAAGAGGGGTTATGTAAGAGTCATTTTGATTCAAAACTTTGAATCAAATAGAAATCAGTCCCTAACCTTCGAAGATGTTTCCCCTCAACTTGAATAGCCTTGTTTGGCTTGATATCAAAGCTGTACGAAACAAGAAAATTGGCACAATCAAAATATAATAGTATGTGAAATCTTCAGGTTGCTTTTTCTGATCAAATTAGCAATTTTGAAATTATTTCATTAACTGCACACATTAATATCATAAACACACTACAACCAATTAAGTTTTTTTTTTTTTTTTTTTTTTAAATTCTATAAATCAACATTTGGGATTCGAACCTGTAACTAACTGGTTACTATGTGATACATGATGTCACTAAAGTACTACTTTTTGGCTTACGTCCAATTAAGCAAAGAAATAAGAAAGAGCCAAGAAAAGAAACAACGAACTTGAGAATGGTGAAAGAGACACCGAGATCTACAATCCACACAGCAAGAACATCAAAGCACATATTGACTGGTAAATCCACAACAAACTCTCAAACTCTAAGAAGAAAATTCAAACAAACTCGAACTTCCACACAGGAAAAGAAGACTAAAAAATATTCAATTAGAATAATGTAAATAAAATGATATTGCAAATAGTTGATAGGTTGCCTCTAAATCTCCACAAGCACCTACAAAGAATAAGTTATTGGAAATGTTGTAAAAATGATATTGCAAATAGTTGATAGGTTGTCTCTAAATTAGCTATAAAAGCATCAACAATGTGAGTCATAAACAAGGTAAATGTTGTAAAAATGAAACACCACACAAAAAATTCCTATCAAGACTTACACGAGCTACCACAACAAAGTGCGAAACTCACCTGTGACATTAATTTATAGACACCTTCCATGTCTCCATTCATTTAATGTCTCCCGGTGCCTGGTTTAGGGAAGGGTGTGGTTACCCTGGTTTCAAAAAATATATATAACATACTTACTAGCAATAATAAATTAGAGTTTTTGTGTCAATTCCACAAACATGACAATCCATAAATTCTAATTCTTACTTTTCATTCTTTAAAAAATAGAAGATGCATAGGCTATGGATCAACATTTAGCACATAAATCAACAATATAATAGAAAACCAAATTTAAATCAAGTCCCCTTCAATAAATTATGTCGTTGTTTAGAATTTTTCTACTACTCAAAACAGTCACGGAGAAAAAAAAAACTTGTATATACTAACAATGATATACCATAATCAAAAGCTCCATCACTAGTAACCAACATAGGAAAGAGAATGTAATATTTCAACATGTGAACCTTATGGAACATAACCTAAAATCATAGCATTTCAATAGACCAAATTCCTCAAGGGTATTGAAAATTCATAACATTTTCAATATTACCTCTCTCATAATACATATCAATATTATCAAACATTGTAAGTAGCTGAATACTCATTAAAATGTCCAAATACCCATTGATCATAGCATTGCAAAGATCACTACTTTGTGTTTAAGGAAATTTACCAAACAGTTTGAGTGCATTGTCCAAACAACCCATATCTAAGTAAACAACAATCTTACCATTCATAAATAATAAATTGCAATACTGGTAAAAACATTTACAAAACTTTAACCATGTTTTCTATGAAGTTTTTCTAATGGTGTTTCACATATTAGAGATAACATTAAGTAAAAGAGAAATGATCCCTTTTTGAAAGGGAATTCAGAGCAGAGGGAGTCGTTAATCAAAAGTTTTATCTGCCTTGAGAATGGACAAACTAATCAAAAGGAAGCAAAGAAAACTTAAAATCCAATTGTTTTGTAGGGGTTGGATAAAAAGATTATTAATTTAAAAAGAAAAAAGTTTAGGGTTTTGGTCAGAATGGAGTTTTAGTTAGTAAAATTAAGAATAAAGAAGCATTTAGAGTAGAAGAAAGGTAGTGGGATGAATCAAGAAGGAAGAAGTTTGTAAAACTAGAGTTTAAGAGAAGTCGAGGGTACCCAAGAAATAGCGTTCAGAGTGCACAACCACAACAACTAGAAGCTCAAATCGGGCCAGTGATGTTCGAAACCTCCTCATATGAACACATTAACCTGCTGCAAAGAAGAAAAGAAAATTCGCCATGACAACAAGCTATTCGACCAAGATAAATTTGTAGGAAGATGAAGAAATCGAAGGAGAGGAAGATCGAAATTATCGGCTCGTAAAATGACGGCTTCAAATCTTAAATTAAAGATGAAATGGAGTGAAGAAATCGAACTTACCTTAAGGTTGAACAATGAAACGGCGACAGAAATGGAGGAGCTCGTTGGTTGCCGAAGAAAAATAGCAGGCTACGACATATTTTTGCGAAGGAGGAGACACAATTTGCATTTGTCTACTTTTTTTGGAGAAAAAATTAGGGCTTCAACAATTTGTCTCATTTTTTGATTTTTGGTTTTTTGAAATTTCTAATTTCCTTAAAGAAAAAGTCAATAACCTAGATAAATAATAAATAAAAATGAAATATAAAAATAGAATTTTTAATCTTACAAATATTTATTTTCTATGACAATTTTTAAACTGTCATAATTTTATGAAAATTGAAGTATTATCGTCTAAATGTAAAAAATTGTATGACAATTACCAAAATGTCATGACAACTTTTTTATGACAAGTATTAAAATATTAATAATTGTCATAAAATATTAATAACTTAAAAATTATCATTTTTTCATAAAAATGCGTGTTTCTAGATATTTTATGACAGTTTTTAAAATTTTTTTTCCAATATTTGAATTAAACTAATTGACATGGAATGTACAATTTGTAGTAATGAGAGGAAGGAAATGTGGGATCGAAGGGCAACACTAGAGGGGTGAATATGGTTCGCCAACTCTTTAGTTATTTAAAAATAAACTTTTAAGATCTAAACTTTGTTAAACTAAAATCACCCAAAAATAAAATATTTATAAGCAAGAAATTTAAATAGTGGAAAGTAAAAGTTAAGGGAAGAGAGAAAGACATCGAATTTTATAGTGGTTCGGAAATCCTACTTCACTCCCCAAGACTTCTCTTTGGGTATTTTACGACCCTCTTTTTCCTAGGCTAAAGAGAAACCCCAATCCTTTTACCGGGTTCAGGATTAAACCACTCAAACCCTCTTTTTCTTTGGCTAAAGAGAAACTCAAATCCTTTTCACTGGTTTAAGATTAAACCAATTGCATTTTCTCACAACTCAAGGTGTATCACACACCTTAATACAATTCCCAAATAACAAATAAAAATAACTCTCACAAAGTACCTCTCATAGGCAAGATCCGTAAGTTGAGCGTTGACAACTTCTTCACAAAATTTGCAATATGCCGATTCAAGAACGTGTGAAGCAAAAACCAACTTTTTGGAGCTGTTTTGAATATGATAGTTTCTGTCTAATTTTTGTTAAGAAGACTATGGATTTAATAGGGAGAAGATGAAAGGGTATCCGTTGGATTTAGGGCAAAATGATCGACGGATGAGATTTGATGAAAATATGATAAATGATGGCCATTGGATTTTGGAAAAAAGTAGTCTATGGCTAGGATTGAATGAAGATAAGGTGGGAAGAGTTTTGGTTCAAAAGGAAACAATTTGAAAATGAAAATCCCATTTTTTTACATAGGCAATTTTTCTTCAAATCTTCATTTGTCCATTTCTTCTTCATTTTAACTCCGATTTGCACGATTCAAAATGCGTTGGAATCGTCTCTCCAAGCCTACATAATAAACACTTAAAAACTCAAAAATATCAGTACACAAAATTCAAGTTTATTATCATCAAAACATTAATTAATTAATTTTGAGATAATTGGTCAAAAAGCCAACAATCTCCCTTTTTTTTATGATGACAAACTATACTAGAAAAATGAAATATAAAGTAGTATGTGATGTAAGATATAAACTACATGCATAATCAACACACATAATTAATGATAACATGCTTTCATTTTTTCTTAATATCTCTCCCCTTTTGGAATCAATAAAAAAAAATTGTAGGAAAAGAATAATTTAAATCTTTCTTTAATGCAAACTCCCTAAATTTCTCCCCCTTAAAAAATCAATTTAACACTCTCTTCTCATAAGAGGCAAAAAGACATTTGATGCATAAAAATCTAAGGATATAAAAATAAAACACATTTTCAAATAAATCCTTCTTCTAAAATGAATTTACATTAATGCAATTACTCCCCTTAATTAAAAGATATATAATGAGAAGTATACTCAACAATAAATCACTTTATCAATATTAAATTCCCCTAAAAATAAACATTCTCTTTATAATAATAAAAAAATAATAAATATAAAAGAGATACCAATTGTTGAAAAATAATGTTACCAATTAATAGCAAATCAAACAATAAAAATCATGGTAGCATTATAAATAAAAAGACATCAATTTTGAGGAAGTTCTAGCGGGATTCAAGAATATTAATCAATTTCATAAAAACACCCCCTATAAAATAGAATTCAACAATCCTTAAACCAATATTCAACATGTAGGACAAGCGATATAGTGAATGAGATTTTAATAACCAATATTTTTCATATAAACAATATATCAATTTTAAAAATAAGCATCAAAACATATTTCTTGACCAAAAAGCATACAATATATTATTTAATAATAATCCATCATTGATAACTTTAATTAACCAAACATCATAATCTCATTAATTAATTAATCTAGCAATCAAAATATCAAGAAGTCATGGATAAATTAATTCCAGTAATAATAATTACCAAAAATATTTTTCAAATCTTTCCTCATGGTAACAATAATTTAAATAATAAGATAATAGAAATTATGAATAAATTTAGAAATAATTGAACAAAAGATTTAAGAGCATATCATCCAATAATTCTACAAACATGAAATCATAAATAT
>JBBMKA010029481.1:0-24956 GCA_037833695.1 Sechiopsis laciniata
TAATCCCCAGCTTAACTTAATACTCAGCTTAACTTAATACCGACTAACTTAATCCTAATCCCTGCACCAAACACGCCGTAAGAGATTGTCTAAATATTTTGGAGTTTAAATGAATGTCTATTTGTCAGTTTGAAAAATAGATTATTAATCTCTAAACATAAAATGGACAGTCATACCCCTCAAATTTTATTTTCGATTTTATAATTATTATTTAAAATTTGACTTTTTGTAATAGCCCAAATATATATATATATATATATATATATATATATCTTTGACCAATATGATGTTTGAAAAATCAAAATATTGTTTTTAAAGATAACAAAAAACAAAAAAAGGTTGTTGCTATTAATTTGTTTTTTTAAATATAAATTTACTAGGTGTAGATTGACATAAACATAGATAATGCAACTCCAAAACGAATAATTCTCATCAAAAATAAAAATAATGTTTTAAAAGATTACAAAAAACAAAAAACAAATAATAGTTGTTGCTAGTAATTTTTATTTTTATTTTTTTTTTTAAAATATGAATTTATTGTATGTAGATTTACATAATCATACATAATGTAACCGAAGTGAATACTTTGATGTTGACGCTAATAAGTAACATAAAATAAATGAAGTCAAATCAAAATATTACTATATTTAAAAAATAAAAAAATAAATAAAAACTTCACCTCCCACTCCATGTAATCGTGATGATTGATGGAGTGTTTGGATAAGTGAGTTCAATTAACACCACAAAAATTAAAAAATGGGGGATGAAAGGTCAGCAAACAAACAAACCCCCCAAAAAATACTCCCCCACATTTGATTTGGTTCCCTTTGATTTTGCTCTCCCATATCTATCGATTCGATTTGGCTCCTTCCTTAGATCGATTCTACCCCGTCGTTCATCTTTGTCTTCGATTCTGATTCCGTCTTCATTGTAGGTTCGGAGAGCACCAGTGAATCTTCCCGTTTCCTGGAGTTCTATCGATCAACAGCACAAGCATGTGTTGGAGACTACTTGCGAATGGCAAACAACAAGAAAATTGAAAAATACAAAAAATAAGTGGGTGAGATCAATTGTTAAATATTTGAAGAGAAGATATTTTGAAATATAAAGCAGGATTAAAAAAAAAAAAAGAAAAAAAAAGTTGATTATCCCTTGATTCATGGAGTGAGAGATTGAAAAAATTAGTCTTTTTTTTTAATAATTCAAAATTGTAGAATAAAGACAATATGGAGATGATTCATTTATCTCACTTCCCTCATTTTTAGTTTAGACATTGATTTAAACTAAAAAATAAAGTACACATCTCCTTAATAAGTATACAAGAAATAGACATTTACTAGTATTTCTCTTCATTTAATTAACACCAACTTGATTACAAATGATATTTAAAATAGTTTTTAAAAATTACATCATACAATTGGATGAGATTTTTTATTAGGAGTTAGTTTGAAAAGTTATTTGGAGTAGTTAGAAATTTAAGAGTTTTGTAATAGCTTGTTTAGATTTAAATTTTTACGGAGGAGTTGTAGCCAAAAGTTTGTTTGGATATGATTTTTTTTTAGCAATACTTACCCACCTTTAGAATCACATGTTTTTTACTTTTTTGCATTTCTCTCTCCATCAATCAAAGTTTTTTTTTTTTTTTTTTTTTTTAAAGTAAAAACATGTGGTTCTAAGGTGAGTAAGTATTTCCAAAATACTTACCCACCCTTAGGTAAGTATTGCTCTTTTTAAAAAAAATTTTTTTTATAGAGGAGTTAGAGACAATAACTTGTTTCGATGTAAATTTGAAATAAGGAGTTATTTTGAGTAGTTAAAAATGAACAATTAAAAATAAGTGGTTAAAAATGAGTTATTTTGAGTAGTTGGATATAAATGATTAGAAATGAGTGGTTAGAAATGATGAGTTATTTTGAGTAGTTAGAAATGAGAAGTTATTTTGAGTAGTTACAATGACTCGTTTAAATGTAGTTTTTTTAGGAGAAATTAGTAAATGTTTAATCTAAATTCTCCTTAAATTTGACAAACAAACACGTCCCTAACTTGTAGTTTATATATATAGAGTAATTTAAGTCATATGCCTAGACATGACCTATTTTTTATACTTAACTATGTCAGTCTAATTTATGCTTTGTTTTCTAAACCAAAAAAATAAAATAATAAATAATAATAATAATAACAAATAAAGTAAATAAAATTAAAATATGACACAAATTGAGCTACAAATTAATATAAGTTAGACAAATTTCACTGACAACTTTATTACACTACCAACATTTAAGAATATGAAAAACCTTTATGATGAAAATTCATCAGTTAGAGAAAATATGCGCATTCATTTCGATCTAGATTCTATTGAATAATATTGGAAGATACTAGATCATTCAACTTTATCTAGATGGACAAGAAAGGTTCTAGATCATACACATATGTTCTAGATTGGTGAAGAGAATTTTAGAACACCGTTTGTCTAAGATTGCTGAAAAGAAATCTAGAACACCATTTGGCTAAGAATGATGAAGAGAATTCTAGAAGACTATTTGTCTAAGAATGGTGATGAGGATTCTAGAACACTATTTGTTTAAGATTGGTGAAGAGAATTCTTGAACATCCTTTGTCTAAGATTGGTGAAGAATGATCTAGACTATGCACATTGTCCAAAGTGAAGCTGTGGCAAAATTGAGACCACATGATTTACTTGATCACCAATGCAAGATGTGGCTAATTTATGACAAATATTTACTCGGGGGCCAAGTTTCTGTGCACTATAAATAGGTGATGCCATTTGTTGGCAAACCATTCCAAAATCTTCCAAGACATCCCACATCTATGTGAGTGAGGGTGTGAGATAAAAATAGAGAGAGTCTCTCCTTATAAGAGAGTTTGTTGCTACTTTAAAAGAGAGAAAGTTTGTAACTCATATTTTTATAATGAAGTTCTTTTATCCTTACCCGTAGTTTTTACCCTAATTTGTTTAAGAGTTTTCCATATTAAATCACTGAGTTTTTCTTTATCTTATTCATCATCATCATTATTATTATTCTCAATCCGTTATAGTTGCGACTCTGCTCTATTCAATGAAAACAATCACAAAAGTGGTATAAGAGCTTGGTTCTTGGTGTAAATATCTGTTTATCGTATGCTTTGTGGTTACCACTAGAAGTGGATCCTCCACATAAAAAAATAAGTTAGATATTTTCATCGAAAGGCACAGGGATTGTTTACGATTTGTGGCAGAAGCAATGGCGGTAAGGTTCGAGATTGAGAAATTCAACTAGACTAATTTCTCGTTGTAGAAAATGAAGGCGAAGGCTTCTTGAGAAAAGATGATTATCTTGCAGTCATCACTGAAAGACTGGCCAACATCGCAGATGAGAAGTGGAATGAGATGGACGGGAATGCTATGAAAAATCTTCATCTGGCACTAACAGATAGAGTGTTGTCAAGCATAGAGGAGAAGAAAACCGCGAAGGAGATTTGAGATCATCTAATAAAATTGTACGAAGTCAAATCACTTCACAACCAAATTTTTCTTAAGAGGAAATCGTATTGTCTCAAGATGTATGAACTTTTACTTCAAAGTCTTTCGTATGGTCAACTTGTCATCAACCTGACAACTGATGCTCTGGTGGTGACAAGAGGGAAAATAACAGAATATGGCTTCGGTGGGAGCTAAAATCAAGGAAGGGAAAAATCAAGAAGTAAGAAGGACGTGAAGTGCTACCATTGTTATAAGAATGGACATCTGAAGAAGGATTGTTGGAATCTAAACAAAAAGGATTCCAATCCTCAAGGAAACGTGGAAGACACCTTTAACGAAGGTGTTGTTTTATGTTGTGAAGTAGTGACAACTATCGAAGGCTGAAAAAAGCTAAGCTGATGTATGGTTCATCGACTCAGGAGCCAATTATCACATGACCTCTCTATAAGAATGGTTCCATCATTATGAACCTAACTTAGGAGGATCTTTGTTCAGCTGTAATAATCATGTCTGGAAGATTGTCGGTATTTGAACTATCAAGTTGAAGTTCTATGATAAAGTTGTTCGTACAATTCATTAAGTGTAACACGTGGAAGACCTAGAAAAGGACTTGCTCTCATTAGGTCAACTTGAGGACCTTGATAGCAAAGTTGTGGTTGAGAGGAGTGTTGATACTTATGAAGGGAGAAAAGTTGATACAAACTTGTACATGCTGATGGAAGAGGCATTAGTTGCCTCAAGTAGTCCAAGTGAATTTTTTTTTTTAAATATGTGGCATGTGAAACTTGGACGCATATTAGGCAAGCAATAAAAGAGATTTCATAGCAAAATCTACTCCTAGGACTCACTAAGGTATATCTACCTTTATGTGAGCATTGCGTGACAAGTGAGCAGCAGACTAAAGTTCAACACATCAAATTCTAGAAATGAACTTATTCTAGAATTAGTTCGTTCAGATGTATGGAAAACACCAATTACATCCTTAGGAGAAGCAAGGTACCTTGTGTCATTTATAAATAGTTACTCTAAGAAGTGTTGAATGTATTACATCAAGAAGACGGAAGATGTGTATTTGGTCTTCAAAGTATTTAAAACACTAGTTAAACTTCAACTAGAAAAGAAGGTCAAGTGTTCACAAATATATAATGGAGGAGAATATTCAAGTAATGAATTTGCTGAATTTTGGAATCATCAAGGCATTAAAAGGCATTTCGTAAGAACCTGACTCCTAAAACAGTCCTAAACCCGGTTCTTACTCAACATGCATGGTTCAATACATTCAAAAATTAAATTTTAAACCAACCAATAAAACAAATGCTTGTTTATTCATTCAAAACAGTTCATAAATAAAACATAGTTGAGCCTCTGGCCAGAGTTATTCAAAACAATTTTAAAACATGAAAACCCTTTATAACCAAACTATCCTGCATGCTGAATAAAGACAACATATAAAAATCAAAACAGCGGACGCCCATGATCAAGCAGCTCTTCTTCTAGCCATCCCGGTGCTGTCCCAAGTTACCTGGTGGAAAAACCACAGAAAATATTGGTCAGTACAAAGGCACTCAGTAAGAATCCTCAACCGGGGTACAGTACGCAAGTCACATCATCTAGCATCCTAGCATACAAGCAATCCAAAATAACATAGGAAGTCTCAACTCAAGCTCAATTACAACATGCTCAAACCTCTAGTGTCTCTAACTCTTGGCTAAGGATCCACTGTGGATCTCCAAATGGGTTATCAATATAACCTCCAGAATTTCAAGAGTCTCTAACTCTCGGCTAAGGCGATCAGCTAACTATGATGATCTAAGACAGTTGGGAGAGTACCCAAGTGTTAGGCTCTAAACTGAACGGAAAGGTGTACTGATACACTAGCCCGATGGAGCTCTCTTCCCAGCATCTAATGCACATACGCGCAAACTGCATGCTTTTGCAAACTGGATAAGTGTAGGCCTACACAAACTATGCCGGTCCAAGTGCGCATGCCTATGACTCAGAAAGGTGAGCACTGATCCACAGCAGGCGGGAGGCCCTCGACACCATACTGTGGTAGCTTGAATCACACCCAACGCCTGAAGCTAAAGGTCTTTCCAAGGCAGGCTTGCACCAAGGAAAGGACCCCGCTCTAGCAGGCCACAAACTAGGCTTATGTCGGAGTGGTAGCTACTCCACTCCCGGTTGCCGGGGGTAAGAAATCTGTCCTCACAGCTCGACCGGTGGGGACACGTACGTTGGTCCACTCTTAGCCTCTAGATGATGATAACCTAACAGGATCTAACTAAGAGGAAATACCCTAGAACTAACAGAGTTCAACAACAACATTACATAATAAAACATACAGAATATCACAATCACAGATATAAGCAATCACTGCAAACAAGGTAGTGCAATCTAGGGTAATTCAATCTACATGTCAGGTCCTATCAGACAAGTCATACAACCCTATCCACTAGCATGAGCATTGAACGGGGCAATAAACAAGTAAGCCTATCCACTAACAGATTCATTCAACAACACAAAATCCAAAAGCCTAGTCCACTATCATGCTCAATAATAGAAACATCAGCCATTCAACCTATCCACTAACAAGTCAATAAAACAATAACAAACAGCTAAGAAACCTTCAATGGCAAGCGTAGGGTCCACACAACCTTGGCAAGGAATCCTCACCTGGAAAAACAAGCAAAAAATAACACAGATAAACAGTGCTTCTTGAGCTGCAGAATACCAACACGAGTAACAACCTAGTCAAATAATCAACAAGTACACAATTAATATCCAGCAGCTATCTCAACGAAACTAGGTAACTAAAAGCACAAGGTTCGGGAAGCTACCCAAAATCAAAGGCACAAAGGCTCTCGGCAGCAAGGACACGACTGGCTCGGTGGGGCTACTCGGCAGCGCACGAACGAGGGCAAAGGCGAGTTGGCGGTAACTGCTACGCAAGGGCGAACGATCATGGCCTGGGCAATCCGCGTGCGTGCGTGGCGAAGGCGATGCTGCGATGGCGTGAGGGAGATCAGGCGATGGGCGTGCGGCAGCGAGGTTCAGCAATGGGCGGTGCCGCGTGAGGCTGGGCGAGGCGAACAACGAGCAGGGACGTTGTAGCAGCGAGCGAGTGATCTGTGCGAGTGGGCGGACTGTGATCTCGGACTTGCGACGAAAGACTGCTGCGCGATGAGGAACAGCGATCGGCGATGGGCGCGGGCTGGATAATGGATTGGTGGCAAGGGCTTGGGCGATCGATTAGGGAGAAAAGAAGAAGACGATGGAGAAGGGTTCTCTGTGGTGTGGTGTTTTCGATAATGGAGATTAGGGCTTTGGGTCTTGGCAAAAAGAAGAGAAGGAGAAGAATAAAAGGAAAGGATCGTACAAAATAAAAGAGAACGATCCAAAGAATGCCACGTGTCAAGCCATCTTTAAGCAATCCCGGCTTTGAGCCTCAGCGAAGACACTTTTAGAAATATATTTCCAACATTACTCTCTTTTAGCCAAAACCAAACCTATTCATGCCCTCAACTTGTGAAACTGATCCTGAAGCCTTAAAACAACAAAACAATCCTGAACTCAGTAAAAAGAGAGAACGAACCTGAAACTCGATAAATTACTAAAATACCCCTGAAGGCTATAACTGCCCTAACGGCCCAACGAAACAACCGAAACGAAGGAGAAACATACTTGAGGAGCTGGGATGAAAACCTGGGCAGTTACAATACTCCCTCATTTTATGACTTTCGTCTCCGAAAGTTCCTAAGTCTTAAACAACTCCAGATAATGCGTCATCATCTCGTTTTCCAACTCCCAAGTTGCTTCCTCGGCTTTCTGACAACGCCACTGAACCTTAACCAAACTGATCTCCCGGTTATGCAAAGTTTTGCGCTCCCGGGCTAGAATCCGCACTGGCTTCACCTCGAAGCTCAAATCCTTGTTCAGCTCTAACGGCTCATAATCAACGATGTGAGACGGATCTGCCACATACTGACGTAAGATCGACACGTGGAAAACATTGTGCACATCTGCCAAGGATGGAGGCAGCACCAAACAGTAATTAACTGAACCGATCCGTTTGAGGATCTCAAAGGGGCCCACAAACCTGGGACTCAACTTTCCACGCTTACCGAAACCTCAAAACTCTACGCATCGGTGCCACTTTCAGAAACACATGCTGACCAACCTTAAATTCTAAGTCTCGACGCCGAACAACAGCATAACTTTTCTGTCTGCTTTGAGCTGTCAACATACGAGCCCTGATTTTCTAAACTACGTCGTTAGTCATCTGCAACAACTCGGGACCCAAAACCTGTCTGTCACCAACCTCTTTCCAGAACATTAGAGATCTGCAACGCTTACCATACAAGGCCTCAAACGGAGCCATATGAATCGTCGCTTGGTAATTGTTATTGTAGGCAAACTTTAACAAATACAGATACTGGTCCTAACTGCCCGGAAAATCTAACACACAGGCTCACAACATGTCCTCAAGAATCTGATTCACCCTTTCTGTCTGCTCATTTGTCTGAGGGTGAAACGCAGTACTGACACTACACTCAGTGCCCAAACCTTTCTTGATTGCCCTCTAGAAACGAGAAGTAAGCAAAAATCTTGATCAGACACAATCTTCGCTGCATGGTACCGAACTATCTACTCAAAAAATAGCTGTGCCCACTACTCCACGGTATAAGTGACCCTACCGAAAATTAAATGCGCACTCTTGGTGAAACGGTCAACAACGACCTAGATCTGAGTAAGTCCTCTCGCTGTTCTCGGCAATCTAGAGATGTAATCCATGGAGATCTCCTCCCACTTCCACTGTGGCACACTCAGTGGCTGCAACAAACTTGCGGATTTTAGTATGGGAGCCTCCACTTGCTGACAAGTGAGACACTGGCTAAAAAAATCTACCATATTTCTCTTCATGTTGCTCCACCAGAAGGTGTGCTTAAGATCCTGATACATCTTGGTACCCCCTGGGTGCCAAGTAAACGGGGGACTATGAGCCTCAGTGAGTAACTCGGCTCGCAGTCCAGCGTCCGCTGGCACACAAATACGTCCTCTGAATCTTAAACCCCTATCTGGTGCTACCACAAAATCAAAATCACCATTTGCCCGAACCCTGGCAACCAATCTGCTCAACTCGGGATCATTCAGTTGGCCATCAATGATCTTCTGTCTGATCGAAGGCTGCACTGCCAACTGGGCTACCCTAGCGATAACCTCTACCAACAACACTGCTATACTGACTTGCTCTAACTATTTCCGCAATGGAAGCTGGGAACTCAACAATGCTTCAAAATGCGATGTTTTTCTACTCAAGGCATCAGCCACAACATTGGCTTTACCCGGATGGTACAAGATCTCGCAGTCATAGTCCTTAACCAACTCAAGCCAATAACCATGGTCACTTAACAGATCGTTACTTCGAGAATTCTGCTCTACCAACCAACCGAACTTGTAGCAACTACCAAAAAGGCCAAGGAAAACCAAAAGCTCTTCAACCAACTCTTGACACATCACCACTATGTCAACCAACTCGTCTTTAGCTCAAAACTAGATCACCAACCGATGCATCAGTAAGTAACTGGAAACAGAGCTTGAGAATGACCTCGATTGCTAAAACGTAACTCTAAGCAAAATCAACAAGGCAACTCTTGCCACAAAGTCAATGACAAGACTCCTGCATCCAACTCTTAACTCAAATGACTTCCTCCTTTAAACTCAAGCTTAAAGTACACCAAAACCATAAGCATCATGCATGGAACATCTTGGCCAAGCATAAATAAGCTACCAAAACACAATCCTCAAAACAATGAACCATTAGGGCCAGGTGAAATAGAACTAGCAAGGCTTCCTCAAAAGTCAAGACTTGGAATAGACACACTAGGCGCCACCACAAACCTCAAGTGGGACAAAAGAACTTCTAAAACCTTAAATGGTCAAACATTCTTTTAGCAAGACAACAAAAAGCTCTTAAACTAAATCGTCCACTACTTGTTGGTAGAACAACAAACACTCGAATTTAACAGTCACAAACTCCAGCTCTCTCAAGGACAAAAGTTTTCCATCCACTCACAATCGGATTGTGGCCCTTTACAAAGAGGAACATACTAAAGACAAAAGAAACACTACCACCACTTAACAGTCACGTTTGAGCAAAAAGTGATTAACAACCACTAAGCTTTTAAGACAATCTCCACTTTAAAACAACAATCATTAAAAGTGAAACCTTAGATACAACCAAGCGCAACCTTATGTTACAACTCCAAGCCAACTCGAAGGTTATCGTGAAACTAACTCTAGCTTGGCAACTAACAATAGGGCTCCAACCGAGCAATTGAAAACTCACTGCCTGGGTCTGACTGAGCTCTAGCAAGGATCTCTTATTCTCCACTAGCTTAGAGTCCTACCTACGACCCTCAAACACACACTGCCATATAGACGGTCTAACAACCAACTCCCTAAACAAGCATCAACCTCTTCAGCATCACAACTGCACTAGCTAGCTTCAACTTTCTAGATAAAGGGCAAGAGACTAGAAACGTTACAGAATGTGTCGTACTTTTACTCAAAGCATCAGCCACATCGTAGCTCTACCTAGGGTAAGGATCTCAACAGCACTCTTAGCAACACCAGTTAACAACTGCGCAGTTTTTTGGCATCCATACCTTGCTCAGTCCCCTCTGAGCTCTACTAACGCAACAACAAGGATTCTTACTATCCAAAGTCAAGTTCCAAACGAAAAACTCTTGTCTGAAGACAAACAATCCAACAGCGAGAAGAATATAATCGAAAACTCAAGCTAAGGGCACTTTTCAAAGTGGCATCCTCAAACTGAACCCCTACTCCTCCGAAAGCTGAGCACAGTCTCGCTCCAAAAGAATCAATTCTAATGTGGTTTCCAATAACCACCCACAATGGGAATAAGCTACTCACAGGTACACATGTGGTACAATGACTAATCATTTACCGAAGTCTAACCAACCCTCACGGAGATGCACCCAACTGACTCCCAACAGAGTCACAACCAACAACTGAACACCAAGGGTTCAACTCTACAAGTGCTCACTTCGCGACAAAGCACAACAACGGTGGGGCAAAACCTAAATCTACAAAGAGTGTACCAACAACAACATGTATGTTCCTCAGACTGTCACATCTGCCGAGTGTACCCTACGATAGAAGCATCCATCACCTGACTCTGCTTGAATCTAAGAAGTTACAGGGGTACCTGATTACGCTGCCTAGCAAAACGACGCACTTGGCCACAACAGAAGCACAAAAACTTTAAAGTACTATCCATTCCATGAATGCCCTTCGCACTCTAACTTTAACTTTTACCTAACTCTCGGGTAACCTTAGGGAATGATACCCTCGATCATTCCTCGCGCATCTTTCCTTCTGTGGCCATCTGACTACCATCAGAAAAGATCACACGTGCTACAAGAACAGAGGTCACAACTGGCACGACCGGTGCAACATCTGGAGAAACATGCTGAACTTTAAAAATAGGTCATACGAATCATCTGCACAAACAGTGCAAACTGAGCCTGAACCTAGGCCTGCACCAAAGCTTTGTGCCAAACAAGCATCCTCCAGCTACATCACGAGATGCTGCTGATAAAACTCTAAGTACTACTGTAGGTAGAACATGCAAGGTCACAACCTTGGTCGACGGCAACACTAACCATCCGCACAAGAAACTCTAGACTTAAACGATCTGGCCTTTTGGCAACTCGGGCTACCCTCTTCTAACCATAACACAAAAGGTCGAAGCAACCTCCATTTCAGGAGCGGCATCCTGGGGCGGGTCAACCCCTACACTTTTCCTCGGGAAACAATTGGCGCCAACGGCAGCCTAGGAACGGGTTCGCGTTGAACGAAGCCTTCTCAAAACATAGGCTCCGTGCCACCACCTCTAATGGAGGCACCTACTGTCCCCAACCCCTCTGCGGGTAACTCGTTGAACCTGCATAGCTCGTTCTCTATGCCCAAACACACTCGGTTAGTCCCTGCTTGGACCAACACTGCAACAAACAAAGCAAGTAGCTAGATGTAAGTACTGTAAACCAACCCCCTAAAATAATTAACTTTTGACATACCTGACGGCTGTTGGAGTGCTGATGATCATGAGGACAACGAACTAACTCAGTAGGTCAGTCTACAAAATCTATGACTCTGAGCTCTAACACCAACTGTCTAACTCCTAAAACAGTCTAAACCCGGTTCTTACTCAACATGCATGGTTCAATACATTCAAAAATTAAACTTTAAACCAACCAATAAAACAAATGACTGTTTATTCATTCAGAACAGTTCATAAATAAAACATAGTTGAGCCTCTGACCAGAGTTATTCAAAATAATTTTAAAACATGAAAACCCTTTATAACCAAACTATCCTGCATGCTGAATAAAGACAACATATAAAAATAAAAACAGCGGACGCCCATGATCAAGCAGCTCCTCCTCTAGCAGTCCTGGTGCTGTCCCAAGTTACCTGATGAAAAAACCACAGAAAATAAGGGTGAGTACGATAGCACTCAGTAAGAATCCTCAATAGGGGTATAGTACACAAGTCACATCATCTAGCATCCTAGCATACAAGCAATCCAAACATCACATAGGCCGTCTTAACACAAGCTCAATCACAACATGCTCAAACCTCGAGAGTCTCTAACTCTCAGCTAAGGATCCACTGTGGATCTCTAAATGGGTTATCAATATAACCCCCAGAATCTTAAGAGTCTCTAACTCTCGGCTAAGACGATCATCTCACTATGCTGATCTTGGACACTTTGGATAGTACCCAAGTGTCGGGCTCTAAATTGAACGAAAAGGTGTACTGATACACTAGCTTGATGGAGCTCTCCTCCCGGTATCTAATGCACATACGCGCACACAGCATACTCCTACAAACTGGATAAATGTAGGCCTACACAAACTATACCGGTCCAGGTGCCCATGCCTATGACTAAAAAAGGTGAGCACTGATCCACAGCAGGCGGGAGGCCCTCGGCACCATACTGTTGCAGCCTGAATCACACCAAACGCCTGAAGCTAAAGGTCGTCCCAAGGCAGGCTTGCACCAAGGAAAAAACCCCGCTCTAACAGGCCACAAACTAGGCTTATGCCAGAGTGGTAGCTACTCCACTCCCAGCTGCTAGGGGTAAGGAATTTATCCTCACAGCCCGACCGGTGGGAACACGTACGGTTGTCCACTCTCAGCCTTTAGATGATGACAACCTAACAGGATCTAACTAAGAGGAAGTACCCTAGAACTAACAGAGTTCAACAACAACATTGCACAATAAAACATACAGAATATCACAATCACAGATACAAGCAGTCACTGCAAACAAGGTAGTGCAATCCAGGGTAATTAAATCTACATGTCAGGCCCTATCAGACAAGTCATACAACCTTATCCACTAACATGAGCATTCAACGGGGCAATAAAAAATTAGGCCTATCCACTAACAGATTCATTCAACAACACAACATCCATAAGCCTAGTCCACTAGCATGCTCAACAACAGAAACATCAGCCATTCTACCTATCCACTAACAAGTTAATAAAACAATAACAAACAGCTAAGAAACCATCAATGGCAAGCGCAGGGTCCACACTACCCTAGCAAGGAATCCTTACCTTGAAAAACAAGTAGAAAACAACACAGATAAACAGTGCTCCTTGAGCTGCAGAATACCAACACGAGTAACAACCTAGTCAAATAATAAACAAGCACACAATTAATATCCAGCAGCTATCTCAACGAAACTAGGTAACTAATAGCACAAGACTCGGGAAGCTACCTAAAACCGAAGGCATAAAGGCTCTCGGCAGCAAGGACACGGCTGGCTCGGTGGGGCTGCTCGGTAGAGCACGGGCGAGGGTGAAGACGAGCTGGCGGCAACGGTTGCGCAAGGGCAAGCGATCACAGCCTGGGCGATCCGCGTGCGTGCGTGGCGAAGGTGATGCTGCGATGGCGTGCGGGCAATCAGGCGATGGGCGTGCGGCAACGAGGTTCAGCGACAGGTGAGAGCAGGGATTGTGTTACAGCAGCGAGCGAGCGATCGGTGCGAGTGGGTGGACTGCGATTTCGGGCGTGCGACGAAGGGCTGCTGCGCGATGAGGAATAGTAATCGGCGAGGGGCATGGGCTCGGTGATGGATTGGTGGTAAGGGCTTGGGCACTCGACTAGGGAGAAGAAGAAGAAGATGATGGAGAAGGGCTCTCGGTGGTGAGGTGTTTTTGAAAATGGAGATTAAGGCTTTGGGTCTCGGTAAAAAGAAGAGAAGGAGAAGAATAAAAGAAGAGGATCGTAGAAATTAAATGAGAACGATCCACAGAATGCCACTTGTCAAGCCATCTTTAAGCAATCCCGGCTTCGTGCCCCAGCGAAGACACTTTTAGAAACCTATTTCTAACCTTTTTGCTTTTACTCTCTTTTAGCCAAAACCAAACCTATCCATGCCCTCAACTTGTGAAACTAATCCTGAAGCCTTAAAACAACAAAACAATCCTGAACTCAGTAAAAAGAGAGAACGAACCTGAAACTCGATAAATTACCAAAATACCCCTGAAGGCTAGAACTGCCCTAACGGCCCAACGAAACAATCAAAACGAAGGAGAAACATACCTGAGGAGCCGGGATGAAACCTGTGCCGTTACACATTTAAATACTATCTACGCTCCTCAATAAAATGGAGTGGCAGAGTAGATGAACATAACCCTGTTAGAGATAACAAAAGAAATGTTGAAAGTTGCAAGCTTAGAAAAATCATTCTGGGCAGGAGCAGTCACTACTCCATGTTGTGTAGTGAATCGTGTCCATCGACTGTAATTAATTTGAAGACGTCAATGCAAATGTTGAACGGAAAGTCCGTTGATTATTCAAACCTCCATGTATTCAAAATTCTAGTGTACGCAATGTACAATACCCAAGAAGCTACAAAATTGGATACAAAATCTAAAAATTGTTTGTTCTTATGGTATGCTGATGGTGTGAAGGGTTATACATGTGGGATCCCACTACCCACAAGGTTATCATCAGCAGTTCAAGAAGAAATATGTATGCTCCAATCAGAAAAAAAAACTGGGTTTACAGGTTGAACGAATCTCTGTACAGTCTCATAGAGGCGTTGAGATCTTACAAGAGAGTTTCCTTCATTGTAAGCCTTGTATACAAAGATTTGGTGAAGACCCCTGTGTATATTTCAAGAGTTTTGATGAAAAATACGTAATTATCTTGTTGTTGTATGGTGACGACATGTTGGTAGCAGGTCCCAACAAAGATTGCCTTGAAGAGTTAAAGGCTCAGGTTGCTAGCATATTAATTTGAAATGAAAGACTTGGGACCAGCAAACAAGATTCTGGGGATGCAAATTCACCGAGACAGAAATAATAAAAAGACTTGGCTATCTCATTTGGAAAGTTTTGCGACCTGTCAACATAGAAGACTATAAGCCAATTTTTACCCCTCTTTCTATTAATTTCAAGTTATCCTTTAAGATGTGCTCTGGCAGTGAAGTGGGGAGAATGGAAATGTCTCGAGTACCGTATGCATCAGTACTAGGAAGTTTAATGTTCACTAGGAGTTGTACTATACCAGACATTGCACATGCAATGAGAGTAATTAGTCGGTATATGGCAAGTTCTGGTGGAGAGCATTGAAATATTGTTGCAAGGATCCTTTGATACACTAAAGAATTGATAGATGTTGCATTGTGTTGTGGAGGACCAAACTTTATTGTTAGAGGATATACTGACAAGTTCAATTAGTATCGATCCTCGAATGGCCTAGCAAGGAACATAAGCAACATGGAAATGACAAGGAAGAAATAATGGTGTGAGATTGATTGATCTTCAATTAAATCTCCAAGTGGGAGAATGTTGAATAATATTTGAAGATACTAGATCATTCAACTTTATCCTAGATAGCCAAGAAAGGTTCTAGATCATACACATATATTCTAGATTGATGAAGAGAATTCTAGAATACTGTTTGTCTAAGAATGGTGAAGAGAATTCTAGAAGACTATTTGTCTAAGAATGGTGAAGAGAATTCTAGAAGACTATTTGTCTAAGAATGGTGAAGAGGATTCTAGAACAATATTTGTTTAAGATTGGTGAAGGGAATTATAAAGCATCCTTTGTCTAAGATTGGTGAAGAATGATCTAGACCATGCACATTGTCCAAAATGAAGTTGTGGCAAAATTGAGACCACATGGATCACCTATGCAAAAGGTGACCAATTTATGACCATAAGATTTACTTGGAGGCCAAGTTTATGTTCACTATAAATAGGTGATGTCATTTGTTGGCCAACCATCCCAAAATCTTCCAAGATATCACACATCTATGTGAGTGAGGGTGTGAGATAAAAATAGAGAGGATTTCTTCTTATAAGAGTTTGTTGCTACTTTGTAAGAGAAAAAGTTTGTAACTCCTATTTTTATAATAAAGTTCTTCTATCCTTACCCCTGATTTTTACCCTAATTTATTTAGAAGTTTTCCACGTTAAACCACTGTGTCATTCTTTCTCTTCATTATTATTGTTATTTTCTCAATCTGTTATAGCTGCACCCTTCTCTGTTTGATGTAAAAAATCGCAACAGATTCACCATAAAGCTACATATACAATATTGCATTGCAATGTAATCAAGAGAGGAGACTAAAAAATCTTTCATCCCCATTGTGGGTAAACCGGGTAAGAAATTTATAATCAGTTGGGAATACAAATAAAGTGTAATCTCACGTTGATTAAATAAAAGGTCGATCATGAATTTATAAAAGAAAATAAATATCTCCATTAGTATAAAGACTTTTGGATGAAACAAAAAATAAAGTCATGAGAACTTATGTTTAAAGAGGATAATATCATACTAATGTGGAGGTTTCTCAAAAGTACATGATCTCCTCCCTAAATTCAAAGCAAATCACATTGGAAGAAAAAATATTGGTCGAGAGATTCAACCTCCTGATTGCACATCACATATCTGTTGGGAGAGAAGCACCATCAATTTTAGGGGTGTATGTGGTTTGGGTTGGATTGAGTTAGAGAGATTGTTGAGTTGGTCAATTCATCAACACATACAACCCTATGTATTAGAACAATCCAATCTAACTCATATATTTTTGAGTTGGATTCAATTGAGTTATCGGATTGCGTATCTCTCTTTCCTTCCTTAAGGGCACAACCATAGCTTATAAATCTGTTAAACAAATAAAATAAATAAAGGAAAATTGAATGACACTAAATTAAAACCTTTGAATGCTCATATTGTCACGTGATCCTACAAATATGTTAAAAACCTATCTTGTTATTTAATTTTAAACACATATTGATATGAATCTTATCAAACAATACAAAATCAAAAGAAATGGATAGCAACATTAAAGGAAGTCAAATTTAATTAGAGTCCAACCCATGTTTTATCAAACAAGAATCAAGCTTCAATTATGGAATTTCAAAATAAATCAAATAGGGCTTCATTTACTTTTGAGAATGGTTGCGAAGAATTCTAAAGCCTGCACGTCAATCACGTTTTTGGCTCATTTTATGTTGTAATTTATCTTTAAACTTCATAATCTCATTCCCTTCAAACATAGGTAACAGTTTATCATAACCATGATCTTTATCGCAAACACAATTAACGATTTCTTCATCTCTTTCTTTTAGTTCTATAACAATTGAGGGTGTAAGATTCGACAATTCATGACTTTTTAATCATATAGCCACACACTTATATCCCTAAGTTATTGTTTATATTGGTTTTCCATCTCTTCATCCCAAACATGGATAGTTTTTCTCTTTATTAATCATTTTCTTCAGGTCTCTTCTATAATAATTTTCATTTTCCTTATCCGAAATCCAACTAAATTAAAAAAGTAATAATAATAAATTTAAAAAAAAAAAAAGTGACATAATTAATGAGCGCCTGAAACAGTGAGTGTCCTAGAGGTGCAGGCAGTGAGACTGTGGGCATTACAAAATCATGACCTTTAGGCTTCATTTTCAAAGACCACTCAGTCAAACCCTCCTTGCTTGATATTGACCTTTCATTTACAACCTTCTAACAAAATTACTTTTAAGCCCCCATTTACTTAACCATCATGAATTTTAATCAACCTATGGTGCAAACATAAATAATTGTGTTTATTATATACTTGTACAATTAGAATTAGAATTATTCAAAAAATATATATAAATTAGAATTGGAATGAAATAGTATCATATTTTCTGAATGGGTCAATGACACATTAGTTTTATTATTAGATAGTAATTCAATTCAACACTATAGTCACATGTTCAATCCCAAAAATCGATATTTGACTCTCATTTATTTGAGAGAATTTGTGGTCTCCCTCTCTCAATTTGTACTTAAAAAAAGAAATAAGTATGATATTTTAATGTCCATTTATATTTATAATTAATTAAAAAGAAGTAACCATGCTACAAGATTTTTTTTTCTTCAGGAATTTGGATGTTCACATCTTTAAACTTGGAGCATCACTGACCCATCTCTAGACTATGACATAAGAATCCATTAGAGAAGTGAAGTCACAATTGAAAAGTATCTACAAATTATTATCATAAATAAAGCTCGAACCTAAAACTTCGAGAAAAGCATATCCTAAAAATTCAAGCTTTTGACAGCTGCACCACCTAACGAGAATAACCATGCTACTAGATCTAAGATACCCTTCTTTAACTTTAGTTACCTATGTTCACACATTTTTATACTTTGAATTTTTTTTTGTAGAAATTTATCCAAGGGAAAACACGTGATCTTAATATAAATAATTCTAAATAAATGAAACAAAATATACTGCTATTTTGATTTAATAATATAATAATAATATTTATAGCATACAAAACAAAAAATTACCTATAAAAATGATCCAAAAAACCATTAAGAAAAACTTTAGCCAAAGTTTGCTATGGATTGGAGGGTTTGATTGAGAGAAACCAAAACCAAAGGAAAAATGGAAGCAAAATTGTTTGGATTTGTGCATGAGAGATAAGAAAGGTTAGATTTGATTTAAAAAAGTCATGCATGTCTTTTTGTTCATATGTATATAATAAGAATTAGCAGAAACAAAAAGGACCTCAGAGGCTGAACAAGGAGCAGAGATTTTGCAGCACAAAATGGTTTCTCTTTTATTTATTGAGCCGCAGAAAAAATAAAAAAGAGGAGTTTTGAGTGCAGAGACATGAAGATTTTGAACCACTATTCTTAATTATTTTGCGAGATATATTTAAATAATGTCCGAGCATGATGTATAAAATAATGTCTACATATGTGGTTTAATATGAGCCACAATCTATTTTTTCTTTATTTTATTTTTTTTATCTTTTGGGTTTATAATCAAATAGATTGTGGCCCATATTGGATCACATATGTGGACATTATTTTATACATTATATCCGGACATTATTTAAATATTCCTCTTATTTTACACTCTTCTTTTGTTTGTTCTTATCTATTATGACACAATTTTTTTAAATTTTTTTTTAAAAAACCAATACCCCTTTTTCGCATTTTATCTTATTTTTTCAACTTTGGCTTTGTATTTTTGCATTCAATAATGCTCACCACCCTACTGTTTTTTCCTTTTGATCCCTTTTACTCTATCTACCCTATGCTAATGGGAGATTTTAGTTTTTTCACTTCGATGTTTTGTAAAGAAAGATATCTCACTTGGTATATATTATTTCATATTAGCTAAAATTACTATCTATATCATTATTTTTTGTAACCCATAAATTTAAAATTCTTAAAATTAAAATAAGTTCAATCTGTATTTATCATTTACTAATGAGATTATATTTCAAAAACTAATTGATTATGAAGAAAGTAATATTCACAGTTTTTTTTATAAAGGTGATGAGAATTCTTCATCTTTTCAACGTGGGATAAAGGTGAGGGTATCCAAATTATATTTACTTACGTTGGATCTGAATTTATAGACAAATTACTATTCACTTGGGTTGGATCGAATACTCACTTGAATTTAAGAAGGTTTGATATCATATTTGACAACATAAAATTTACCATCTCAAAACCAATTAATTAGGAGAGGAGTAGGTCACAATTTTATATAAAAGTGGTGAAAATTCTCTCACATGCCCCACATGTGAGGATCTCCAACACAATAAGAGTCTAGGTATACAAGAAATGAGTATTTTATAAAGTCACAATGAATACCTAATTAAGATTGGATTGTCTTATAAGTTATCTCGACATACACAAATTACTCTAGACATACTCAAAAATAAATTTAATAAAAGATGCTCAACTAATTAATAAGGTTTACATTGTCAATTTAAACTTCTCAAAATATTTTTGTAATGTAAAATTATTGTGACACAGTTGCATGTGTGAGTAATCAGAGTAGATAAAAATTTGGATAGTCATAACCTATCTTTTTATGTCTATATATAATTCAATTTGTGCTACATTTATTTTTAAATTTTTTTATATTTCTTTTAATTAAAGATTAAAGAACAATATAATGTTATCTAAATATTAAGTTACATATAAAGGTATCAAATGATAGAATGACCTAAATTATACTCTAAAAAGTAAGATTAAATAAGAATATTAAGCAAATGTTGATTTTTTTTTTTTTAATATTCGTGATTATCTCAACTTTCACGCTTCTCAACTAATATGACATAAATTTGATTATTCACACAATTTTGTAGGCATAACATTTTTTAGAAAATATAAAATGTGGTATAAGTTGGATTACTCACACATGTAACTGTGAAAAGTTTATATGTCATATGTTAAGATTATTGTGAAAAGTTTGAATCCTACCTTGACATAACCTATCTTTTTATATCTATATATATAATCCAATTTATGCCATATTTTATTTTTAATTTTTTTAATTAAAGAACAATCACTTGTTGTCTAAATATCGAGTTACACATCAGATGATAGCATGACCTACATTATACTTTTACAAGTTAGATTAAATAAGTATATTAAGCAAATGTTGAGTTATTATTATTATTATTTTATATATATTTGTGATTGTCTGGTCAACTTGCGTACATCTCGACTAATGTTACAAGACATAATGTCTAGACCCAATAATATTTAGATGTCAAGAAAACTTGTAAGAAATTAATTTTTAAGAAAATGATCACCATGAACTCGTCATCTCTTAGTATACTAAAACTCTCTTGATTACTAAATAACTCCGTAATAATTAATGTTAATTAAAA
The DNA here is from genome assembly GCA_037833695.1 of Sechiopsis laciniata. NCBI lineage: Eukaryota > Viridiplantae > Streptophyta > Magnoliopsida > Cucurbitales > Cucurbitaceae > Sechiopsis > Sechiopsis laciniata. The sequence continues at coordinate 20,722 of JBBMKA010029481.1, forward strand.
AAAAAGAGTAATTAAAAACGATTTTATAGAGTTGTATGAAAGTAAGAGCTAATGATTAAATGAGATGTGAAATATGTTACAAATTTAGAAGTAACAATTATTCAGTCCCCTACACCAACAAACTTTGTTTTAGAGTTCCCTATTTTCACTCTTTGGTCAACATTGACACTATTAGTCTCCATTGAATCATGTGCATGTGTAAGAATCCCAAATCAAAAAGAACAAAATTCCAAAACCTCCCAAAAAGTATTGTGGGAAAAATAATATTTATATAAAAAATTAGTCTTTTCAAACCCTCCTAAATTCTGCCCCAGAAAATTATCGCATTTCGTCAATACCAACCAAATCAATCTCAACTTAAAAAAAAGCCCCATTCTGATCTAATTAATCACAAATCTAAATATATGCATGCACTCATAAATGAATTAGTCGATTATTTTTAATGATGTCAAAATTTGGTTTTCGAGATCAACGGTCAATTTGTATTTTATTGGAACGAATATCTGTAAAAACAAACAATAATTAGCTGGACACCGGTGTGGTGTGAGCCACGTAGCCTCCGATACCTAAGTCGGTTAGGTAAAAAGTGTAGGTAGGAGTTTTCTAGGGTTTAGAATAGCTTACCTTTTGTTAGGCTCTCAACTGACTGTTTTTAGGCATGCAGACCTTTCTGTATAGCTATAGGAATAAGATTTGAGCTCGTGAATTGGGTCGAGCTCGTTTTTTGGGTCTAACCTCTTGTAATTGAACTTGTGAGTTTCATTAAGTCTTGACCACGAATTTCATTCATAACAGTTGCTCCCACTTTTGAGTTTAGACAAGGTACTTAGTCTAAATTTCAAGAGTATTGTTTCATTAATCTAGGTTTTCCATAATTTGAGACACTTTTGAAATTTAATAATCTACTAAAAGTGTTTTCCATGATTTTACATTTTTAGGATTAAATGAATAATCTCTCCTAAAAATGTATTCTATAATTGTGACACTTTTGAAATTTAATAATCTTCTTAAAGTGTTTTCCATAATTTTACATTTTTAGAATTAAATGAATAATCTCCTAAAAATATTTTCTATGATTAGGGCACTTTTGAGATTTAATAATCTCTTAAAAGTGTTTTCATAATTTTACATTTTTGGGATTAAATGAATAATTTCCTTAAAATGTTTTATATAATTGAGACACTTTTGAAATTTAATAATTTCCTAAAAATGTTTTCCATAATTTTACATTTTTTGATTAAATGAATAATCTCCTAAAAATGTTTTCTATAATTGGGACACTTTTGAAATTTAATAATCTCCTAAAAATGTTTTCCATAATTTTACGTTTTTTGGATTAAATGAATAATTTTCTTAAAATGTTTTCTATAATTGGGACACTTTTAAGAATTAACAATCTCCTAAAAGTGTTTTCCAAAATTTTACATTTTTTGGATTAAATGAATATTCTTCTAAAAATGTTTTCTATAATTGAGACATTTTTTAGATTTAATAATCTCCTAAAAGTGTTTTTCATTCAGTAGCACTAGTAGCTCATTTTTAGCTTTATCCAACTTATATTACTAGATCGCTTGCATTTAGCATTTTTCATTCTGTAGCACTAGATAGCTCATACTTAACTTTACTTAACTTTATCCAACTTGTACTACTGGATAGTTTATACTTAGCCTGGTTTAACTTGTAGAATTGGATAGCTCACACTTACTCTTATCAATTTTGTAGCATTGGATAGCTCATACTTAGCCTTATCCAACTTGTTGGGAATAAACACTAATTTTACCCATGACAGTTGGCCCCACTCTTAGACTTCATCTTCTCGATATTGTATTGAGACTGAGAATATCTTTTGGGTCTTAAAACTAGACTGCGTAGTTAGAGCTAGGGAGCCTTCAGTGTTTTAAGGGCTCTAGGGCTTTGAGGCATGTCGTTGGGTCCTTGTGGACTTGCTTGTGTCATAGGTGCCTAGGTGCCTTAGGGACTTTGTGGCACCAAACCTTTTCAATCTTTAACGTGGCCCTATTTTTCTTCACTTATGTTCTTAAATCTTACTTAAGAAAAATCTAAACTCGATCTCCACCGTTCAGATTGAAGCACTTTGTGTGTCGAATATCATATTCAAATTTCAACTTGATCTGACGGTTCATTAATTTGAAATGCTGAAATATTGAACCTGGGTGGAACCACTTTTTCTACTTTTACGCCGCTCTATTTTTCATCATTTTTGTTCTCGAATCTTGTCATATATAGCTCCAAATACAATCGTCACCGTTTAGATTGAAGATCTTTGTGTTGCAAACAACACATTTAAATTTTGGCTCAATTCAACGGTTGGTTGATTTTAAAATGGCGAAATACAGAACCTAGACCTCTATTTTTCTCTTTATAGTACTCTCGAATCTGACTTTAGAAAAGTCTAAACTCAATCTCCACCGTTCAAATTGAAGATCTTTATGTTGCAATCTAGATATTTAAATTTTGACTCGATCCAATAGTTGGTTAATTAGAAAATGCCGAAATACAGAACCTAGGCGAAATCTCTTTTATGACTAAAAATGCAGTTACTTTTGGGTCGACGAGCCTGCTGCAGCGGCTGGTGTCACTCCTTCCGCGCCTGTGTCGTGCCCTATATTTGGACTAGTTTTTCCTGTGTCTATCGTCCTAGGAGCCCCCTCCTTATATGATTGAATTTTTGACAAGCGGTTACAATGACTCATACTCATCTTCAATGGTGAATAGCGGCGTCAAAAAATTATTGTAGTTTTTTGGTAAAGCACGAACTCGTCCCCATAGTTGGCGCCAACTATTGATGCTAAAATTTAGTCTTTGAGTTCAACGGTGAATTTGTATTTCGTTGGGCCGAATACCTGCAAACAAACAATAATCAATTGGACAACAGTGTGGTGTGAGCCACGTAACCTCCAATGCTTAAGTCAGTTAGGTCAAAAAGTGTAGGTAGGAGTCGTCTAGAGTTTAGAATAGCTTACCTTTGTTAGACTTTCAACTGACTATTTATAGGCGTGCAGACCTTTCTGTGTAGCCCTAGAAATAGGATTTGGGCTTGTGAATTGAGTTGAACCCGTTTTTTGGGTTTAACCTCTTGTAATTAAATTCGTGAATTTTATTAGATCTTGATCACGAATTTCACCCATAACAGTTTTCTTTCGTTAAATTATACAAAATATATATCCATGAATATTGGGACGTAGTTCAATTATGTTGGCAAACTTTGAAATTTTTTTATCAAACAGAAACATAAAGGGGTTCTTTTTACAGTTAAAATGAAAATATAAATTGACGCGATAATTGACCACAAAAATTTAAAAACTGCAAAACTTTATTTCAACCGCGAACAAAAATAATAATTCAATAGTATTGATATATATTTAATGACTAGAAAATATGAGTTTAAAACTTCAGAAAGTATCTAATAGTTCGAAACATCGAGTGAGTGTTGAGCAATATCATTCAACCAATCTCAAATTTCAAAGTTAATCTTTTTCTTGTCAATAATAACAATAATTCAACCATCTTTAATATATATTAATGATTAAGAGCTCATACATTCAAATCTTTCCCTCTATCATTATTATTGATCTAAAGAAACTGTTCTTTAATAAAGAAATAAATGTTATCACACCTAAAGGTACATTGGCCCCAAATCAATAAATTGTTAGACAGCTCTGTCTATTACAAACATAACAAGCAGCAACTCCATCATAAATTTCATTTTCTTACCCTCTACCAATTATGAACGTACGAGTGGCAGGCACGTGTAATGTCGGTGGGAACTCGAAAAATAATAATAATGACGACGATGACGATGAAAAAATAAGAAGGAAGAAAAGGAAGAGAATTGTGGTATGAAATTTGAGAGAGGGGCCAGTGGTTTCCCAAGCTTGATGGTTTAAGTTTAAGTAGATGGTGATGGAGATAAATAGTTGATTGTTTGGTACTCTACAAACATGGATTTGATAGCCATTTTGTTGCTTTCTATTCCCAATTCCTTACTTTCTATTCTAACAATCATTCATTTTGTTTTCTTTCTTTCTTTTCTACCACACTTTTCCGTGTTCGAGTTGGATTTGAGTTTAAAATTGGTTGAATCTAGCCGCGTTAGAGTTTTGAGACATTCGTCGAATTTTGTGTTCATTTTCATTATAATTTTCTATATTGGATTTTTGTTTTATAAATATATAATATTATATATATTTATATATATATATAAATATTATATA
>JBBMKA010029492.1:0-24949 GCA_037833695.1 Sechiopsis laciniata
TGGTGTTTTTGGGGGGGTTTTTTGGGTTTTTTTTTTTCCTTTTTTTTTTTTTTTTTTTTTTTTTTTTTTTTTTTTTTTTTTTTTTCAGTTGCAATAGCTTTAGTTTTGTAAGACTTGCTTTCATTGTTTAATACATACTTTTTTGGTAGTTTTTCTTTCATTCTTAATAGCATTATGTTTTGTCTGGTTATTCTGCTGTACAATGCTCTCGGCATTATACTCTGTTTCTGTTCTTTTCATTATAAGCACGAGCTAAATGCATATAGGTGAAGGTTAAGGGAAGAGTGCGTAATGCATGTATCTTGGGTAACGGGGGATGTTGAGCTAAGACGTGGTAGGTGTTTTAATTAAGAGCATGTTTCGACTAGCCATCCATTCATGTTTGCTTTGCACTTCATCCCGGAAGAGAGGGAGATTAGAGATCTACTACTCATGTCCATTAGTTTCTTGTTAAGAACTCTTGCATGTTAAAGATGGAGGCTAGGAATAGTCGCCTCGCTAGTGCACATTTCATTGTTTATAGTTTTGAACATAGATGCGGAAGCTCATGTTCGTTGAGAATGAATGCATCTTGGAAAAGAGCATTTGATCACGTGTTGTGTGGAGTTCGCTTCTCACCATTAACTTACCCTTGATGCATGTTAACAGCACTCGAAAAACCCTTAACCCGAACCTATTCTCTTATCGAAGTATTTCCTGTTTTCTACATTTCAGTTTTAGTATCTTCGTATCGAATGTCTATAGCATTGACAGTTTGCTATTAGGTGTTTCTGTGAAGCTTCGAGCATTACATGTGTTACTGTTTATTTTTCCAATGTTTACAGCATTTGTTTCACTATTGTAGGTTTTTAGTCAATTAATTAGTGTAATCACCCACCAAAATTTCCTTTACTTTTCTATACTTGACTTTTCGATTAACACTCATTTAGAGATTAAACCTGTCCCTGTAGAGAATGATTTTTATCTTATCACTTAACTACGATTGACTGCATATACTTACGTATAATCTGTTGAATGTTGCAACATTGTGTGTTTATTGTGAAAAAACAATCAGATTATTAATTATTTAATTAGGCAGTTTCAACTTATTAGAAAGGGATTGATGCCCATCAAAGGCCACCCCCTCTCATGCCAAGGAACGACCAACACTTTAGAAATATTAGAACCTTTATCTACCAACTCACCACACAAACGCAACTGCACAAACCTGCTTAACCAAGTACCAACCAACACAAAAACAACAGAAAAGACTTTAATCCTAGACACCAAAGAAAAACTTCTAAAAGCGAACCTAACACTTAACTTAACCAGAGGAAAAAAAATTATTAAAAAAAAAAAAAAAAAAAAAAAAACCAAATGATAAAAGAAGACAAGTAATTAAAAAGAGAAGTACTAAAATCTTCTCCAAAAAAACTTCCGAGATGAAGGAGCCACCCTTTTGAACAAAAAACGAACCCAGTCCAAAGAAACCAGTCATGCGGACCAAACCTCAACCAAAAGCTCTTGCATCAGCTGTAGGATTGAACCGGTTTAGATCCACGGTCCACAAAAAGCCACACTGACAATAACCCATTTTTACATGTGCCCCACGTGATATTATCTTGAGCCTAACAAATGTCAGTGCGCCAATCCCATCCAGCCGACTCAATCTGCCCATCTCTGCCATTTGTCCTACTTGAATCGATTTTTCACTACCTTCTCCGGTGACATTCAACACCGCCATGGACAGCTGAGAAAAAATCTAACAACCATCCCAAACGCCCCTTCCTCGAAACCTCGTCATCTCCGTCATCAACAACAAAAATCCAGCTTTGTCTTCGTCTCTCTTCTCCGACACAACTCTGGCGCAACCCTCCCTTAAAACTTCATCCTCTCCTCGGCCGCTTTCTTGCCTCGGTCGAACGACGTATTCCATCTTCTACTCCCTCTATACCTCTTTGACTCCATAATCGATTTGGTCTTTTCCTTTAAGGCCTCCAAATTGAGCTTACTTTTGAACTCTCTCTTTGGAGTGAGAGAGTTCAGTTTGACATTTCGACGAGGTTTGATGTCGTTCTCTCTGCTGGTTGTGAAACATTTGAAAACAAAAACCCTTTGAAACTTCCAATGAAGCCTCGCTAGCTCCTCCCGAGCTCCAAGAACGGCCACGTTCTCCTTCGAGCCCCTAGAACGCTCCCAATCACATCTTTTAAGAAAACCTGTTGGAGCCTAGTAACACACTCCATGATGCCCCCAAACGCCCACAAGAAAACTCTCATCGGAGCTCTCCCGGAGCCTAGAAAGGATTCTTCTCTCTCTAAAACTTAGAGAGAGATTGAACCTCATTTTCCAATCTTTACTAGTAATAAGTGTCTTAATAAATGAGGCAACCAAAAGTTATATCCCAGCCATACTTTCTTTATTATCATTAAGTTCGTTTCATCAATAAATTAACTCCATTATACATAATCAAATTCAGGTAATAAGTTGTCCTAAAAAAGAAAAAAAAGTTAGGCAATTGATTTTAAATTCTAAATTACATTTTTTTTTTCACGTCATTCTGAATTACATTTTGCATAACCTACTTAGTTTTTTTGTTAATCTTTTTTTTTCTTTGAGTTCTACAATAATTAAAGCAAAAATTTTAAATATATGATCTCATTAATTTATTTTGCATCAATTTAACTATGTTATTATTGGCTTCTTAGAAAACAATTCATCACTTTTAAAACAAAAATCATCATTTTAAATACTATACACAATTGATTTTGGTGTAAACTCAACAATTATTACGATAATAATAGATTAAATTGTTTATTAGTTAATTAACGAGAATAATAACTCACGACATTCGTTTCTTTTTTTTCATACATTTTCTAAAAGTGCTTTAAATAACAAGTTTTTTTTTTTGTTGCATTGCAATTAAAAGTGAGTCTATTAATTATAAATATAAGAATATTTAAAAATAATAACTTTAGAGTCTTTTTTTTTAGAATACTTTAAAGTCATTTTTTATTAAGTTATTTCTCAAGTGTTCCTTCAAAATTTGATTTTAAATCAATACAATTTTTAAGTACTTTATATATTGGAATTAAAAAGTCTATTTTTCACCATATTCAAAAAAGTTATAATAAACACACTAATTTATTATTTTTGTAAAGTTAATTCATTAAATTTTCAAGATTTGGTTATAGAACATTAGATTTTATCGTTAAAAAAATTCAAAAACTATTTCGAAAATGTTAGATGCGAAACATTCCTTCCCTAAATATTAATTAATTTATTTTTTCTAAATTCAATTACAATTAGGAATGGGGATTTAAACATATATATATTATCATGAAATTACATTAGCTTAACTGTGATATTTAGTTTCAATATAAACTAATAATAACAAATTAGTAATTGATTTAAATAAGAATGTGACTATTTTAAACATAAATTTATTACTAATTGAATTAAATAAAAACATTAAATTCATTGCTTAATTTTAGCCAATTTTATATTTTAGGCTAAATTATTTTATAGTCAAAATTTATATTAATTGAATAACCATAAATAGTTATGGTGGATTTTAATTAGATTTGATCTGGTAAAATCAATCTTATTTGTTACATTTTATTTATTATAAATACTCATTGATGTCATGTAGCAAAAGTAGAAAATTAGAATGCATCATTTACAATTTACCATTTATGGGTAAAGTTAGAGAGATTTTTTATTGGTGAGATTTAATTAGAGAGAAAAAAAATGGTTTTACCTCATTTGCCACACAAATCTTGTTCGTTTCCTTCGCTCATTGCTCATTTCTCGATTCTTTCTTTCGCCATTATGCCTCCAACTTGATGACGCCACTAGTGCATTTTCGACTATCGTTGGCGTGCATTTCGACCTCCATCGTGTAGATTCCGACATCTTTAAAGTGGTTCTTGATTTGAGTTTTATTTTTTAAGGCTTTTCTTGGAAGATCTCATCGAAGATTCTTGAAGCATTGTGCAAGATAGAAGAATGGTTTAAATCTTTAGATTCAAACTCTTTCTTGATTCATCTTCTCATCTTGTAAGGTTGTATTTCTCCAATTCTTTGATTATTTGATTGTTTCTCTTTTATGTAAATCTCATGAAATCAATTTGTATTTCTTTGTTTATGTATGATTATTCATACATATTTGAACTTTAATAAAATTGTTCTAGCAAAAGCCTAAAAACCCTTTGCGAGTGGACTAGGCTTGCTGAACCATTTTAAATCTTTGATGTCATTGTTCTTTATATTTTTTGAATGAATGTTGGTAAGTTTAGTTTATGCTATATGAAATTTTTGGACAACGTTGAATTAACTTTAAATCGGACCTCTTGTGTTGAATTTCCAAGTCTAAGAACATAACAAATAAAAGAGAAGGTCTTAAGAATATTTCAACATTAATTTTTAAATCACTTTACTGAATGGGTCATTGGCGCCATTGGTTATCTAATTTGGTATTAATTTATTTTCACTCCACGGTCACGAATTCGATCCCTAGAATCTGTATTTGTAATCTCCCTTCTCCCAACTTGTACTAAAAAAACTTTTAAATTACTCTTTAATTACCGAATTAAATACAATATAAAGATGTTTGAATTTTTTTTTTCTTGGAATTAAAATGGAAAGAAACGAACATTAGTAGAGCGGTAATGCCGGCTCAAACTCCCGAAGTCAATAATTATTGGGTTTTTTTTTTTTTTTTTAATTGCAAGTATTGGGTCCATTCATCGATGTTAGATGCATTTCAATTCAAGGAATTTGGTTTAGGGTTATTATAAAGCTCCAAAGTTTTCAATGTTAAACTCATTTCTTTCCTTTTTGTTCTTATGTAATTAAGGGTAGATATATTTGTTCAGTGTTACATTAAGATAGAATGTTTTGATTAGTTTTATAGTTTGTATTAGTGTTATTTTCTTAATGTAAATCTCCATCGTGATCTTAAGTTAGAATTGATTGAGTATAAATTGAGAGAAGAGTGACCAACAAATCCTATCACAACTGCTCTCAAATAATAGGAGTCAAATATCGATTTTCGGACTCGAACTTGTAAATGTGGAGTTGAAATTGAATAACAAACAAGATAACCATTCTTTTCTCCTTCTCCTCCGATAAAAACTTTATTTTTCCATTAATGACTTTTTCACCTTCCTCTTCTCAAACCTTTTCAATTTAAAAAATCTATCCTTCACTTTTATTGATATCTATATAGAAACAAAAGAACACTATTGTTTATTGTAAATTTTTAATGATGTCAATTAAAAAAAAAAAAACAATTGCTTGAGAAGTTCAAACTAAAGAAATATCTATAACAGTCAAATCATGTGTGTGGAAGCAAATGGAGAGAAAGAATTGAGTTAAAGTTCACAAAAAAAAGATATTTAGATGATATATAATTGTGTAATAGAATATTGAGTGTGGAGAAAGAAGATATCATTGTGAATTTATAAAGGTTGAACGTATATATGACTTATTCTTAATTATATGAGTTGATTTAATGATCAAAAGAATTTAAAAAAACTAAGACGTCATAAGTTTAATTCATAGTAACTCGTGTAGACGACGCCAACTAATAGACTAGTGGTTGAGGATCAAGACATATGCCACTTTTGTAAAGCTAATACAACTATCTATAAGTTCGATGCAATTGGATAAAGTTGTTTTTATACTTTGTTTAAAAGCAAGTCATACATGCTAAACTATTTGAGTTTGAACTAAATTTGAATGTGACAAACCATATACTATTTAAATATGTATTTTACATTGATTAATCTTTGTTTAACTTGAGTCATCTTTTTTAAAACAATTAAATGTATTTGGTACTCTTACATGTATATACAATTGAGTACTTAGAACTATTATTGATTAAATTTTGAGAAATATTTAATGATAACTTGCTATACCTTAACATTTTAAATTTTTTAGTGTGCTTTATACGATCTCATTAAATTTTCACGGTCAAGTTATCCAAAAAGTTCTATAATTTATAGAGAAATTGTGGTAGATAGTTACTTTTAAGAAAATAATTACAAATCTAGTCATGTCTGAAAATATTTGTAAATCTATTTTTTATTTTAAATTTAATTAATAATATTTTTTACTAGTACCTATTATACCCTTCATTCCACGTTTTTTTTCCTTTCCTTTCATCCCTATGGTGGGCCTTTTGTGCCTTGCGCTTTTTTGCTTCTAAATTGCGTTTGTTTGATTGACCGGCTTACGTTACCACATGGCAAATTTTAAATTTTTTAACTTATTTTTATTATTTTTCAATTATAAATATAAATACTGTATTTATATTTAAAAAAAGATAAATACGATATTTATATTAAAAAAAAAAAAAGATAAACATTGTATTTATATTAAAAAAAGATAAACATTGTATTTATATTAAAAAAAAAGAAAGATAAATACTATATTTATATTTAAAAAAATATAAATATTGTATTTATATTTAAAAAAGATAAATAATGTATTCCTAATTTTTTTGAGATAAATACACATAAATATACCAGACATCTTAATCATCAAACGGTATTAATAAAGTACTTATACTTAGTCATGTAAAAAAAATAGAGTATTAATATATTTTAAAATTACTAATATATTACACAATTTACTTTATTTGATGGATAGTAGAAAAAATCAAAACAACTAAAAAAAGATAAATAAATACTGAATTAAACTTCAAAAAGGAAATAGAAAAAAAAAACTAAACCCATGATTTTAGGAGATTCTTAGGATGCAATTTTACATGAGAAAGTTAAAAAAAGAAATTTTAGATCGAAGGGGAGATATATATATTTTTTTAATGTTGATTTAAAGAGGAAGGAGGATATTTATGTCTTTTTACATATAAAATGAAGATTTTATTAAAGTGGGGTGATTTAGTTTTACTAAATTTTTTTAATATCAATAGTCACTTCCGTAAAAAGCTCTAATTTCTATAACTTATAAAAGTTATTTGAAACATAAAAGAGTAATAGACCAAGGCCTCAGTGGGCCATAAATGGGCCTCTTTAGAAACTTTGAATTTTGTGTGGTAGAATGAATTGGTGACCCATGGCCCATTAGGAGCACCCAAGGTTGAATATAAGATTTTTTATGATCACTATTTTGCAAATAATTTGTAGTGTTTATAAAATTGGGCAGAGGCAATATTTTAAGAAGTAGCTTTATGTAAATTTAAAAAAATGAAGGCATTATATCATGGACAAAATAGTTAGAAGTTCCAATGTCACATTCACATATTGTTGAATTGAAAATAAATAAATAATGAATTAAATTCATTGCATGACACGAAAAAATGAGTTAAATTCGTTGTACAAGTATGAAATGTATTATTAAAGAAGTGGTACCAGAAAAAGAGTGCACAATTTCTAAAGGTTAAATATCGTTTTTAGGTTCCTTTTCAAAAAAAAAAAAAAAAAAAAACTTTTTAAGTTCACAAATTTTATATGGCCTTCAAATCAACTTTAAAGAGTGAGATTGAGAACAAGATAAAGATACCTCTCCAATAAAAATGAGGGATTTTTCATAAATTACAAAAAAGAAAAAATACATATAGATGTCTAAATTTTAGAAAAAATAAAATAAAAAATAGCAAAAACAGATGTTTCAATGAAACCCACAAAATTAGTAGTTTCAATAAAGTTAAACAGATCATAAATAATAAAGTAAAATTGATTAAAAACGATAAAATATTTTGTTTTGTATGAAATAATTAAAAAGAAAAAAAGTTGTTATAATTAAAATATGGATGCTAGAATGATAATGCACTATTATATAATGAGTTTTTTTTATTCAATAATATTTGGGATGAAAAATTCCTCTTAATTATTAGGTCATAGAAGAGCTGACGAAGCACCGCTCATTTTAACAATATTATATAATGGTTGAACGAAGGTACTCTCATCCTTTCCAAGCTAAATCCGACTAGGTTATACGTTTATACATGTTCTCATTTATATAAAACGTTCCTAACAATAAAAAGATACATAGTAAATAAAATGATCTGAATCAAAAGACACCCAAGAGGATGAAAGTAAGGTACTGAGAATTTTTCAAATCCCCAGACTCTGCTTTGTATTACTTTTAATATTACATTACAATATTCAATAATATTATTGTATTGCATAAAAATATCTATTAATAAGCTTAACTTAGTTCGAACACTATGTCAAAATAAAAGTTTGAACACTAACCATTGTTCCATGCTTATTCATTACTTAGTTTAAATTTTTTAATGATATTAGTCCTAAATTTCTTGGCCTATCAAATAATCCATTCAAATTACAAACTATGACTTTACTAAATTAAATTATTTATGCAACATAAAGTGTATACTTATGACCAAAAGATAAGGAATTTAAGTCTTCAACCCGCAATTACACCTTATTTTTATTTTAGCAACTTTTTAATTTTTGAATCAATATTTGTTATATTTGATTTTTTTTCTAAAATTTTGATGCTCTTAAAACTTTTTCAATTTTTAATTATTCATGAAAAATCCCTAATAAAAGATTGGAGGATGGAATTTCATTTATTGTTGCCAATGAATACTAGGTCGTCCGATGGGAGGGTAATGCTTTTTTTTTTTTTTTTTTTCATTTCTACTTATTTAGACCACATTTTACTTTATTTACTTTAAAAAATGGATTTAAAATAAAATAAAATTCATATTAAATGAGATATATGGACATGCAAAAATAGGTCATGCATTCATTTTCTCTTAGTAAAAACAAATCCTAAAATCGTGTCAACATAGTTTACTAGGTTAAGGTTGAATAATGTGACAAGTAAACATTTGAAAATATATATTCAAAGATTAATTCTATATTTTCGACTTCCTCTAATCAAAATTACTTCAAACATACAATCATTACATCTAGAGTCAAACAAAAAACCCTAGAAATAAAAAAAAAAAAAAAAAAAAAAGAGAAAGCAGAGCAAAACAAAACAAAAAAGAACCCAGCTCAAAAAAAGAAACACTTAGCTAGAAGCAATAATATATATAATAAACCACTGTATTCATTTAAAAATTTACATTAAAACATCAACTATAATAATCTCACCAAAACCCAAAAGGGTAAACAAAAATGAAGAAGATCAAGAAGAAATTAGGAGATAAAGAGATAGAGAAAAATACAAAGATTATTCCAAGTCTGCAAATCCCCAAACAATATATATATAAGTATTTTCAGTGGCCAACACCAGGGCTTGGAACATCACCATACATTCTGTAAGGATCATTGTCCCTTGTTTCATCATCCAATGGTCCCTCTTCTATTTCTCCATGTCCTTGAGCTCGGGCGATCGCCATGCCGTAGCACGGTGGACGACAGGTGGAGCTACAAACTCGAGCGGCAAGAGCAATGAGGGCAAGAAGAAGAAGAGCTTTGATCCTGATGATCTTAGGATGAGCCATGTTGGAGGTTTTGGCTATGGAGGAGAAGGGGAAAGTGGAGAAAAGTGGGGTTTTTGCTTCTTTTTTCCTTGGAGATGATATAATGAGGAGTGTGAAAATGGAGGATGATAAAGTGGTTTTATAGAGAAGCATCATGATGAAGGATGAAGAGGGTGTATTTATTAGGATCTTACAAAGGTTAAAGCCTTGTGGGTCATTCATTCCATTCCATGATCAATGTTTGTGTCTTTTTTTGTAAAGTGTGGAATCTAATTATACCATTGTTTATGAAAAGTTTTGAACACTTTGGAAGTTGTAAACTTTGCTGATCCTTTTCCCTCTTCTTCTTCACTCTCTTATCAAGATGTTTTTTTTAAGTTAATTATATAATTATTTACGGGTTTGAATCCCCACTCCTCCGATTGTTGTTAAATTAATAAAAAAAAAATTAAATTAACATTAAAAGAAGTTAATTGATACATCTAATTAAGAAATAAGATTTTAGGCCATGAATCTATTCAACACATATGATAAGCTCACAAAATCGAATGAGACTTATAATTTAGGTGCTTTTTAAAGTTGCAAATTTTGTTAAACAAAATTAAAAATTCAGAACTATATTTAAATAAACATTTAGAATTTAGAGACAAGATTCAACCTTGTAATTTTACATTTTTCTTATTCCTATTAGGTTGAGTTTCTCTCTTAACTTGAATCCAAGCCAATTTGATGATTAGATTATATCTTATTGTCTCCCTATGACCTCCATCTATATCACTCTAGATTCTAATTGAAGTATCATTATGACTTGATTTAATAATTCAAAGGATTTTAAAGAATAAAAAATTTGCGATTCAATTTATAATAACTACCTAACTATAAATTAATTTCCTACACATTTGTCGCGAATATTGTAATATCAAAGCCGTTAGTTTTATGAGGGTTTGGAGTATATAAAAAATAATAAAAAAACAAAATTAGGGGTAATGATAAGTTTGAAAACATTTTTTTACATTTATTTGTCTATATTACTTTGTTGACTTCAATTAAGCATTTTGTTTGGGTATGAGTGAGCGTGGACGAGACTGAAAAATTAAAATCTCTTTCTCTTGAATGGATGAGAAAAGCTTACATAGAAGGAGTTTTTTTTTTTTTTTTTTTACGATAGGTGGAAAAAGTTTTGTGGAAATTAAAGTTAATGAGACTTATAACAATTTACTATATTGCCATGTCCTCTAAGTTCTTTCAAATTTAGACTACTTAGCTACTGTCATTAATTAAAAGTTGGTTTTGTAGATAAAACTAAACTATCTTCAAAATTTATGATTGAATTTAATGGTAAAATCTTTCATCGTTTTTTTTCGTATTTTGAAATTGAATGAATGTAACTTGCAAAGATTTGTTTATGAGTGTACAACTCCAATTTCTCATCACAAAAAATAAATAAATGAAAAATTCCTTTTTTTACACTTCCTCTCTCTTTCCTTTTTATTTCTTTTTTTTTTTTTTCTTTTCTAAATGTTATCTCTTTTTGGTGCGAAAAGTGGAGTGTTATGATTGTTGTTTATAAGAAGAAAAAATACGATTGATTTTTTTTTTTTTTTTTCCTTTGTTTGCATGTGTCTTTCTTTAAATGATGAACCATTGCTAATTGGGTGCAATATAATTTGGTGGGATTTGGAAGTATCAAATGATGTCTTTTTCTTTAGCTCTCTTCGAAATTATCTAATCAAATCCTAACTCAACAAATTTAGCTTGAATTATGTTTTATATCTATAATCTAGTTTGATCGGGGTTGCACAAATAAAGTCTCACATGACTAAGTTAGGAGGGAAAATCTTAAATATATAAGGAAGGATGAGGACAACACCTTTATTGATATGAGATATTTTGTTTGAAACAAAAAACAAAGCCATGAAGCTCAAATGTGGACAATATCATATCAATGTGATTAAATTCATGGATTTCTTTTGGAAATAGGTTCACTTTCATTCGAAACTCTTTTTAATTAGCTTGTAATGTCAATCACCAACGATAGCAGTAGTTCTACGACATCAATGATCTTCAAAGTTCATGAATACATAACTCCCTTTTCCCAATTGTTATAGAACTTTTTTATAAAAAAATTTTAAAAAAATCTTCTACGGCCCACCTACATGAAATAGGGGAGATCTTCTTCTTCACTCGTATAAAAAGGTTTTTTTTTCCTTCTAGATGCCCTTCTGTTATTCAGTAAACATAATATAAATTCCATCATTGTTAGATCGACTCGAAATGGAAGCAGGTTTGAAAAATGATCTTAGAGTGTCTAGGGTTCGGCCATGAAGGTTTCTTAATGCCTTCATTTTTCTTCTGATCGGAGTTATTTCACATTCTTTAAGTTCTTTTAAAGTATCCATCTTTATTCGTAACTACATTTGGAACACAATTTAATACGAGCGATTTTAACACCCTAGATTTTAGATAAGAAAGTAGAACTCAACATCACCTACGCAAACTCTTTCTTTATTATCGAAGAGCTTTCAATCCCTTGATTACATGAGTGCTCGCACAATGCAATTAGAATGTGTCAATTTTAAAGAGAATAGACTCTAATATAATAATTTTAAAGTAGTCCCCAAAAGGTGACATAGTGGTTGAAGACTTGGGCTTTGAGGGTATGCTCCGCTCAAGGTCCTAGGTTCGAAGCTCAGCTGTGACATTACTCATTTGATGTCTTCGGTGCCTGGCTGGTATTTAGTCTAATAAAAATGAGATCTGATACAAGATTGATGAGCCCAAATGATGCACCCCCTCAAAAGAGTATGTTAAGGATCCAACATCGAAAATTAAACCACCTATCTTAATAAGTAAATACGTTTTCAAGATGCTTATATTTCAACTTCAATATTATTATTTTTATTAAAAGAAGAAAAATCGCTTCAAAAACTTAATTAAATCAATTTAACCCAAAATTCTACGATTAAATTTAGGTCTTGAGTTTATCATAGCTCTAATATAATCATTTGATTCTGATAAATTCATTATTATTGCAAAGTTAGGATAAGAAGAAAAAAGGAGGAGGAAAAACACTGATTCGACCTATGAATACTCCTCCTTTTGTTAATTTGGTTTTTTTTTTTTTGTATAAAAATAGAACTATTAATCAAATTATGATATATGGATGACGTAATCATGCATGCAACATAACAAGGATAGGGACATTTTGGAGTTTTTAATGAAGTTTGTTAAGACTTTGGGGGATATTGGTTTTTTTCTTTTTCCTTTTAATGCTTTGGAAGATTGAACATTATTATTTGTGGTACACTTATTTGAAAAGTAGAAGAAAAAAAAAGATCTTTATATTTATGCCTGACCAAATCATTTCACTACACATGGATACAACCATCATAGAGGGGTTGAATTGGTCAAATAGGATTTTGGAGTACTTAAGGTAATATGTTCAATCCATAGTAGCTATCTATTTAAGAATTAATTTTTTACGAGTTTCCTTGACATCCAAATATTGTAGAATCAGGAGGTATGTCCCGTGACATTAGTCAATGTACGAGCAAGCTGACCCGGACAGTCACGGATATCAAAATAAAAAAATCGATACAAATTTGTGGGTAAAACCAAAGGTCCTCATTTTGAAAAAAGTAATTATTAAAGAAAGAAAAAAATTCACTCTCTACATTTGACTTTAAAAAAAAGGGATTAGGAGTGAGAATACAAATTTTGTTTTTAACGACTTTTTGAAATCGTTTCTATTAAACATAGGTTGGAGTAAGAGTTGCCACACCCCTCGAAACATAAATGTTTGTTTGAAAGTGTGCCAAACCATGGGCTGTTTCCATTTCTATTATGACTTAAAATAAATAAATAAAATAAAATAAAAATAATTTAACTAAAAAAAATCAAATATCTTTAAAATGTCGAAAAAATGTGACATTAAAATTTTTTACCAAGTTAAATGAAAAGGTTATAGTGGAAGAGATGTTAAATTCTTTGAATTTATCAATTCTATGTTTTGTAGAAATCTTTACTACTATTCTTTTTGCAAGATCTGGCATTATTGCCCTATAGATTTGCATACATTGACCTAGAAAGTTTCCATGAGCAATTTCTGTGTTTTTTTTTTTTTTTTTTGAAATCATTCCATGAGCAATTCTAGCATGCATTGTTAGAACATCTTTTTAATGGTGGTTTTGAGATTGGAATTATATTCTTCTACTTTATCATTTGGGTCAAATCCTTTTTTCTCGATGATTTTGTTTTCTGAATCGTTAACATGGACAATTCTAATGTACTAAGAGATTCTGTAATTAACAACACATGAAAATATTCTAGGCCTAAGGTTATGTAAGTAACTACTCGTTTGAGAATTAGTGTCGGTAGAGGCTCGTCTACAAGGTATGCTTACTTGAAAGTCCCACGTTTTGAAACTTACGAGCAAGCTTAATTGTAAAATTTCTTGTTGTCTCTTAGATGTAAACCTTGGAACGAGCATGAATACCCCAAATATATAGTGGGGCGAGCTTCGAAACCCAGTTATCAGAGAAAGAAAAGAAAATGTATATATTTGACACCAGGCTGACAAATAAGGGAACTCTTTGTATTTAATGATTAACGATTTTCATGTTTGTTATGAAGCTTAACAATGTATTATATGTTTCCTTTCAGATGGAATAGCTGCAATTATTTTGACTGTGATATAGATGAAAGCCTTGTCAAGTAAACTGTTAGCTTTCTTTCTTTCCTTCTGCCATCATGTGTTCTCATTACTGAATCTCCCTCTCTTTTATCATCCTATATTTACTTGTATTTGATGTAGAATAGTGTCAATTTAATAAATGAAAAGTATCTTTACCTTGCAAACTTGCTGTCAGTGATCAAGTAAAAACTGGTAGGAAGATTTTGATCTAACTATTTGAGTCCAACTATATTAGTTAGCTATGAATGTTCCAGAATATAAAGGGGTTATCTTACAGGTTTGGGCAGGTTCTCTATCTAGGTTCTCTATCTGGAAGCCACTTGGCCATCGTTCTTTGGAATCGACGTTCGCATCAATGATCGACACGAATTGGAACACACTTGGGCTTAAACCGGGCACCAGTGTCTCAGTAGGAGACTTGTGGCAGGTAAGGAATGTGGCTCCTATAAATTACTTGGTGTTGTTACAGCCTTTATACCTGATCGCTCGAGAGATTTTCCTGCAGTCATTGAAATTTTTAACATAGAAGCAAAATGCATGAAGTCTTGTTACTTTTGAGTTTCTATAGATTTAAGAGTAGGAGTATCAAAAGATTGCACAATCCACACGTGATAGAATGACTGCCCGCTTCACTTTCTACCATCTGTTTTTTGACCTCTCGAGTCCCGACTTTTGCAGCACATAGACATTGCAGGAGATGTAGGTGCATCATTTGGAGCTGAAGTCGACCCGCACGACTGCAAAATGTTCACCTTCACGCGGGCAGCCACAGCCCATGCTGAAATGTAGATTTTACCCTAAATTGCCTCAAAGGTATCCTCCCCCCACTATTCAGCAGGTATCGTTGGTGAAAGTTGATTCACCAGAATTGGGGAAGGTTATAAATGAATAATTGGCTTAGCCTCTGGAACATAGCTATTTTATGCAAGTGGTATGGGTTTGGTGGTCAACATTGTAAAAGTGGTACTATGTCAATTTGGGTACTTAATAAAATCCAAGGGATTCAAGTTTTTTATGTGCTAATGCTTTGAGTGACAAAAGATGGCCTTGTATGGTATTTGTTTGTGTGCTCAATGATGTTTTGCTAGTGTTTCAAATATGTTTTATTACTGAGTCATAAAACAATAGGTACAGCAACCTTTATTAATGTATTTTGAAGGTGGAGAAAGATGTCAAAGATGTTAAGCATGGTAAGAAATGATGAATTAAGGAAAAAAAAAAACAAAAGGGTGAACAGCCAAATTCAACAAGAAACTGAAGAAAAACTATTATATAACTCAAAAACGTGGTCTAAACTCCTTCAAAGTTCCAAAATTGTCGGGTTTGTTTCCGTATTGATTCTAAAATTCACTTTCATCCACAAGAAAAAAACAAAGCTATGATATAAAAGATCCCTACGAATTTGTTCGTAGAAGCCATAAAAACTAAAAAGGTTTCTTTACACACGAGCGGAATTTCCAGCTCCAACGGGACGAGAAGCTTGGCCTGGCTGACCTGGTTTTGGCTTATCATCCTGAAACAAACACAAACAGAACAAGGCAACAATGAATCAGAAGGCCACTCTAAATATGACTGCTGAATCAAAGTATTAGATAGACAGAGATATAATTGAACTAATAATATTAATAATTAAGACGTAAGAATGTCATTGTTTATAAGAGAGTAAACAGACTTAAGAACAAATAAACAGATCATCGAACGGTAATCATCTTCTACATGAGCATCAATAGTCTTTGCCTAATAGTTGGTATTCATTATTACACTAAAACAATTTATAATCCAAATGGGTAGGAGCTTAACAAGTCAAGCTGCAAAAAGTGTAGGGCAACCCATTTGAACTAAGTTGTTAAAATATAATATCTGACGGATTTTTTTTTCTTAATACATAGTTAGTATATGAATGTATTCATTTGATAACAAGCATGCAAACACAGAGTGCCAGATGCCAGAGTGACCAAAGTCCCCAGATTAACTAATTTTTTACAAAAATTGTAGCCAGATTTAAGGAGTTTCGCATATTAATGAATGATAATAAAGAAGCATAAGACAACATTATGATGCAAAAACTGTCTGCTGCCCCCATCATAAAATTTGAGATAATCAAATAACAGAATAAGCAGAGATAAACAAACTATATCAAATGCACAGTCATGAATCATGATGCATGGATGCTATAAATGTTCATATTTGAGTATTAATGGACTACGAGCAAGTAAAATCAGGCACGCTTCATCAAATTCACTGCTAAAAGTTAATATGTTTACTTCATTATGAATCAAAGTTATAAATATTTTATGGAACAACTAACCCTTCGTCTGATGAAGCACTGTGGTGGTTGCCGATTTCGTCTATCAGTACGAGATCGGACTCTCACAACATGTGAATGAATAGCACAAGAAACACAGTACTGCATCTTAGCATAGAGCTTTGGGAGAGTATATTCTATACAGAAAACAAAAATCTATTTCAGATACTGTGAACAAAAAAAACCAAAAAATAGTAGGAGCCGACAGAATAACTTACCGTCATAAACACAGGCTTCTTGGACATCCCTAACAGCAGCCTGCTCCACAATATTCCTCACCAGAAATCTCTTAATAGCCTTGTCCTATTCTCATCAATCAAAATTCATGAAGTTAGATTAAATCATCTTCACATCTTTGCTTAAAAGAAAACTGGACAGCTCTGGATCAATAGTCAATGACACTCAAAATTCACTTTGCCCAAAACTATGGCGTGTTTAGGCAATGTGCTTTTTTATGGGAGTGTTTAAGCAAAGTTAAAAAAAGCTTAAAGGTAGCCTCAAAAAATTAATTCTAAAATAGGCGAGCTTTAAGCCATCAAGATGAGGGAAAAGCCCAAATTTAATTGCAAAAACTGGACAAATCTAAAAATTGTACGATCAAGTACTTTAACAAATAAGTCATTAAATAACGTTGGTTGACATAATTAAATTTACAGCAGCATATAAGCTTAAGTTTTTGGATAGATTGGTGATTTAACATGATTCAACATAGTATAAGAGAAGGAGAGGTCCCCAATTCGGTTCAAACTCCTACCAAGTCATTTCATCTACAATTAATATTGATTTTTACTTAATGGACATTTGATATAATTAAATTTAACCCAACTCATAAGTTTTTTGGTTTATTGATGATT
The DNA here is from genome assembly GCA_037833695.1 of Sechiopsis laciniata. Classification (NCBI taxonomy): domain Eukaryota; kingdom Viridiplantae; phylum Streptophyta; class Magnoliopsida; order Cucurbitales; family Cucurbitaceae; genus Sechiopsis; species Sechiopsis laciniata. The sequence goes on from JBBMKA010029492.1 coordinate 17,256, forward strand.
TAAGATGATTCACCAAAAACCACCCAGAAAATCTCTTAAAAACAATAAAACTACAAAACAGATGGCCATTCTACATTTTAAAAAAAAAAAATTTTTTAAAAAAAAAAAAAAAAAAGTCGTCTCCCCTGAACTTGGCGGACACTGATCCATTGACTCTTGCAATTGCTAGATCATCCAAATAATGAATACACCAGAAATATTGGCAGTCTAGCATAAACCTAAAAACCTAATTAAACACAAAAGGACCCAATTTCGCCAGAAACATTCGCACGCCATATAGATTTGCCCCCGCCATTAAACAATCGAGATAATCATATGCAAGAACGAAGGCAGAAATGCGAGTAAAACAATAACCTTGGGACAGCACTTGCCGCAGTTGGAGCATCGAATGAACTTAACGTGTCCACGGCCGTGCTTGTTCCGACCGCCGTTCCTAAAGTCTGGAAGTGAACCAGAGAACGATTTAGGGCAACAAGATTCAGACAAAAATGTAATGGATGGATGGATGATCTTACCATTGTTTCAAGACTTTGGATCTTGAAGCAGATTGAAGCAGCCGATTAGGGTTTTTGTTTGTGGTTAAGTGATGAGTGTGAGATTTCGTAGATTTCCGCCGGTAAACGCCTTATATAACTTTGGTCCCGCCAACGCCGAGTCCAAACCAAAAAAAAAAAAAAATCAAATATAATAATTAAAGGAGTAGAAAGAATTTGCAAAGATCAACCTAAACTTTAAACCGACTTCCACTTCCATTACCTCTAAAATTCAATTTACTAATAAATCGTTAAACATTTTACAAATTTTATCAAGAAAATAATAGTTACTCTATAGAATGGTGGTCCGATAGTTTCATTGATAATAATTGATCATGAGTTGAATAAAGATAATCGATATTTGACTCTCATTTATTTGAGAAGAATTTTTTAAAAAAAATAAAAAATAATAATAATTTCGACAATATCTAGTCTAGTGATAAATGTTGTTAAAAAAAAAAAAGTCTTAACCTACATGGCACCATTCAAAAGTTTCTTTTCATTGTTTTTAGATTAACAAATATACTATACAAAGTACAAACTTAGAAAAGTTTGAGACTTTTTTAAGTCTTTTTACATCATTTTTAACTCAAACTGTGGATGGTCGGTTAAGTTTGATTTGACACAAATCTAGTGTAACACTAAAATCACAAGACTGTTATATAATTTGTGATCTCATCTCCTAATTTAAATATTGTTTGAAATAAATTTTAAAATGAATACTTTTTTTATAGATTGAAAATTAAGAATTGAAATTAAAAATATTAAATTTTAATGTTTTGAAAGTAAATGAGCTATAATATATAATAAATAAGTATTATATTATTTTGGTGGTTGGTATAACATCACAGTAACTTCCTGTATATTTATGTATTTTCTCAACTTGAATCAAAAGAAAATTAAACAAAATGTTGTTTCTCATGATTATCACATATCATTACTCATGTCATAGGGTTTCATCGTTCAAAGCATTGTCATATGTAATTTTTAACATAACTATGTTTATACTGATATAAATTATGTACCCTCAAACCAAAATGTTAGAAGTTAAAATTTTCCACCCTATGTCATTGAATTAAAAAAAAAAATTAAAAAATTAAAAATTTCCCTCTAGCATCATAATGTACAATTTATTCATAATTTTCCATTCCAAAAACACCCCACAACATGCAACAACCCCAAACAAACGCATTACTCATTTTATTAATCCTTTTACACCTCTTATCACAAACAAAGAAATTCATAAGAAAAAAAACACATAATAAAATCATCATTAATCATATATATCATATATATCATATATATAAATGTGAAAGCTTAGCGGGTGCCAGATTATAACACCACAGCAATAGAGGTGTCACTATAAGGCAATATTTTCATTATAACATACCTTCCTCCCTATCCCTATTGTTACTAATGCCATCACCAATCTTTAAAAAACACCACACATACTCAAATCAAAAGAGAGAAAAAAAAAAAAAAAAAAAAAAAAAAAAAACACAAAATTAATATAAAAACTTTCTTCCTTTTTCAAAAAAACTTAAAAAAAGAAAGCGAAATGCTCATGATCTCGACGTCGTCGTCGTCATTGTTTTCGTGTGTTTGTTTATGAAGTAGCAGTTGTTGTTGGTTGTGTTTAGAATTGAGGACCTTCATAGGTTTTTCCAAATTGCCAATTGGAAGGTACGAGATTGTAAGCAGTGAGAGTGCGACCATCGCTAAGAGTGACTTGGAAAGATAGGCCTTGGCCGTTGAGATAGTTGTTGCTTTGCCAGTTTTGGCCCCAATTTCGAGACATGGCTTGCCATCCGGTTCGAGAGCCCTTTATGGACACTGCGTGGACGTCGCCCGCACCACCCACGTTCGTGACTAGGACTAGATTGAAATATGAGTGCCCGTTGATTGTGAACCTCACTCCACCTTTTTTCATGCATGGGATCCTGTTTTCATGCGAACATAAATGAAAAGGGGTGAGTTAGGCACATATAGTTTGACAAAATTAAGTATGTACAAATTGTGTGATTTTTTCTTTCAATAAGTCACTTAACTCACAACGTCAATATTTAAACATGAATGTTTAACTAAAACATATTTGTCAAAGTGAACTTAACTTAGCCATAACTAACATGTATTATCGACCATGTGCTTGCAGGTTTAAATCCTTCGAACGTACATATTTAATTCGCTAATGAATGTGAATAACCATAATTTATTTTTAAGGCTTATCCATTCATATAAGAACTAAATTCTACTTTTTAAATTATATGGTTTTTTCAAAATTATATAGACTAAACTTTTTACTTTATCATATGAACTTCAAATAAATTCTAACTAACTTCTAACTACAAAGACAAATTCATAATTTACCATTTTTTACATTTAATAACATTTAATGTGGAAGATTTGAACTGAGGATTTTTTTTGGTCACTAAAATCATTAATAACATTTGAACTATGCTTCGTTAGCTTATATTTGTACGGTTTTAGAATTTGAACAATGTCGAAAACGTCATAGGAATGATAGAATAATAGAATTCAAATATATGTCTTTAAAAGTTAGAATTCAAATAATATACATTATGAGTTAGTGAAAACAAGAAATCGAGATAGATACCAAATAGGTTCCATCTAGTATATACTATATACTGATTTCTTCTAAATTCCAGGATTTTATAAATTATTTACACAACTTCTATATTGGGCTTCAAAATTTGAATTTTGCAGGGTTATGTATATTACGAGTCCTTGTGTTTTAACATTTTTTTTTTAAAAAAAATTAAAATTTTGTGTATCTTTATTATTAACTTTGTTCGTTTTAAGCTTTATTCATAACTCACATACAAATATAATTAAAAATAATAATAGTTTAACCAAATAATAGTTTAACCATATTTGTGTGACTCGTGAATTAAAAAGTCATGAATTTATCGTGATTGAACTAAAAAACAAAATTGCATCTTTAAATTTTATTAACTGAAAATGAAAATATAACTTAAACTGGGATAGACATGAAAGTGCATATACTTTTGTCTTTTTAAAAAAAACCTTTTTCTTTTACGATGTTAAATTGTTCCCTTTTTATGTAAATCTAAATTGTCTGTCTACCTATGGCGTAGGATGATTTGATTTTTGTCTTATTATAATACACATCTTTAAAATAGTCAAAAAAATCATCTGACTATTAATTTATTTAATTTTTTTATGAAATATATCAACTGAAGTATATATATCCCACTTTTGTATTTGTTTGTTTGGTAAAGTACATTATAATATGATAAAATAATTTTAAGAAAGGATCCATTTAAAACATGTCAATTTCAGGATATAGCTTTTTATATAGATCGGCTTTTTTTTTTAATAATTATAAGTTCTTTATAGCTAATGAATTCTATCCAATTTTTCAGTTCAATAATTGATCAATAATTTCATAACATTTAATTCTATTGTTAACCACAGCATAGATATAGTACGATTTTTTTATATATTCTTTTTTTAAAGAAATACTATTGATATTGAACGATTAACATAGAACATGTTAGGTTAAAAAAACATAAAATGTAATTTCAAAAAAAAAAAAAAACATAAAAAGTTGCTCTTGTAGCTACTAATAATTATGTTATTTTTTCCTTGATTTTAATTATAATACTAATCTAAAAGCACAACTGCTTAACTTATATAATAATTACCAGAACTAAATTAACATTAGTTTTTAGATCCATCTTTGATAATATAATTAATTGAATATAATTTTCTTATTAGTATATCTAACGTTAATTTGCTTTTTTTTTTTTTTTAAAAAATAATAAAATAAATAATGCTATTTTCCAATTTAATAATAATAACATGTCAACTTTAATTTGATAATCACTTTATTTTTTTTTAATTTAACAATAAATGGGACTCAACCGATTATTATTTAATACACAATATCATTAAAGTTCTTTTGATTTGATAATCATTTTTTATAGATACATAGATTTAAGTCTCAAATAAATGAGAGTTAAATATCGATTGATCACCGTCCATTTTGATATAATTTAATTGTTTTAAACTTATATCCACTATTTTTCCATAATAATTTCCGAAAAAAATTACAAAACCCTATCAAAATTTTGAAAATGGACAAAAATCTAATATTTCAAAACACTTGAAAAAACGTGGAAATAACAGGGGTTTTTTTTTCTTTTCTTTTTTGGGAAAGCAAGCCTAAAAATTCAATTATAACTATATAATTAGTTACATTTTCAAATACAAGTCTAACTTACAGGTTAAAGAGGCAATTTCTTTCTCTAAAGCTAGAAACTCAAAACTAAAAGAACTCTAACTCAAACATTAGCTTAACCCAAAAATAATTAATTCGAATCCTCCAACTTCAAATGTTCTAACCATTTAGAGAGGTAATTTACCTTCGGAAGGAGACGGGGACGATTCCGGCACGGTACTGAGCGATCTGTAGGAAGGCAGGCTCGGCCATGTCGAAGTGCTGGAGGGGAGGGTTGCACCAGCCGCCGTTGTTGTTGGGCAGGGCAAAGTTGGGCGGGCAGAAGTTGGTAGCTGTGACCTTGATGGTTCCGGGCAGGCACCATTTTGGATCATTGGTACAAGTCATTTCGTAGCAAGCGCCGCAGCTTAGGCCATTGTTGAACAGCGCCGTGCTTAGCGCCACTGTGTTCGTGCCGTAGCCTTGGCTGTATAAGTTCCCATACCCACAAGCTCCACCTACAACCACACAAACCAATAACACCAAAATTTAGTTTTTTTTTTTTTTTTTTTTTTTAGGAAATGTGACTTTTTTTTTTTTAATTCAACCCTAAAATAGAGAATTCGAATCAATAACCTTTTAGTTATTTGATTTTACATGATGTTATTGAAATTCTACTCATTTTTAAAAAAAAAAGATATTTTATTGACAACACCCAATTACGTTTTCAAAAAAATAAATCCAATTACTTCATGTTCGTCGAGTACTATTCCTATTTCTTTTCTTTCTTTTTTTTTTTAAAGTTTCTTTTCTTCAGCCATTTGTTTTTCTATTCAACAACTTTAATAAAAAAATTGATTATCTAGAATGACGGAAGTGAAAAATATAGTTCAACCATAAGATAAAGATTCAACGGTCTAAAGGAGGTAGTTTTGAGAGGAAAAAAAAAACTAACTTCCTTAACGATTTGAAATTTTAAAAAATAAAATAAAATAAAAACTTATAATCTAATTTATAAATCAACCCACTAAAAAAATTGTCAACTATATTCAACTGGATGTAATTCAACAATGTTAAATTACTAAAGAGTAAATATACTGAACAAATATATAGGCTTACCCATAGTACCCGACGCGTCGCTACCACCGTAAAAAGTGGCATGACCGAAATCGGCGAAGGCAGAGCGAAATGAGAGGTGAAAGAGGAAGAAAGGAAGAAGAAGAAGAGAGGAGGAAAATAATGAAGAAGAAGCCATAAATATAGAGGGAAAATAAAAGGTTTTTGTGGGTTTAGAAGGAAAGGAGGGAAGAAAGGGAGGCTTATATAGAAAAAAGAAAAAACCACAAATTAAAAAAAAAAAATGAAAGGAAAAAATAAATAAAAAGAGAAGTTTTTTTTTTTTTTTTTTTTTTGAATATTTGGTTGGATTCATTTACTAGGGGGATTGTAAGAGCACATGGAAATGTTTGGGATAGGGCTCCCAAAGCAGCTAAGAAATTGAGGCCCCACTGGCACATGCTCTTTTTTTTTTTTTTTTTTTCCTCAATATTACAATTATAAAGACGGTGAGATTTTAATTTAAACACCCTTTGATTTTGGGGCTTTTAATTGCTTCTTTATTCCATCTCCTCCCAACATGGAAAAAAGTTGCATTGTAAATTTTATTTATAACTTACCAAAGATTTTATTTTATTTTTTAAAAAAGAATGCCAAAGATTTTTTCACAAAATTGAATGTTAAGATTTTGTCTTATTTAATCTCTTATGTCTTAGAAACTTTGGAGTTCAACCATTGTGATTGTGGTATGGGACAATTGGATGCCGACTTTGGAAATTTTTATTTTTTAATTAGTTTCTATTGCTTAAATTGGTAATAATGATAAGGATATGATTAGTTATCACATAATTGAATGCTAAGATTTTGTCATGTAGCATCAGATATATAAATGTTTTAAAAATTCAGACTTAATTTCTAGTGTGATCTTAATTAAACTAAAATGTATTTTTTTCTCTGCAATTTAATTATTATTATTTTTAATTCAGTAGCAAATAAAGGCAAGCATTCAAATCCCCTTCTTATTGAACGATGTATGTTTTAACTTATTAAATTATCGAATCACTTGGATTTTTAAATTAATTATTTTATTAGCATCATAGGTACCATTGCAAAAAAAAAGTATTAAAAAAAAACAATAAAAGCATGACTGAACTAGTCTTTTTTAAGGGATTTTCATGTTTAATAAATAAATAAATACAAACAAATCTACTAACTTTCAGAAGAAATTTGTGCCTATAAAAAAAAATTGGAACGTACCTAATAAAAAAATGAAAAATTCATACATTTGATAACTTTAATAAGTACAACAGATAGTCATCAATCAACCTATATATAATCTTTAATTAATGTCAGAAACATTCTTCAATCGATATCACAGATATCTTTAATAGTGCTACAAATAATTTTTAAATAGTGCAGTAGATAATCTTCAACCAAAAGATAATAAAGGTTAGAATTGAAATATGTAAAAATACCCAAAATTTTACTATTGATGAAATATTTTCTAAATAAGTGTTATAATTAAAATAGACAATAAAAAAAATTGCCCCTACAATAAATTTTTTTTTTTAATTTAACAAATATTGATGGATAAATTTAAACATATAATCTCTAAATTATTAGATCGGACCAAATGCAACTAAAACTCTTTTGTGGTTGACATAACTGAAATTAATACACCGGGCAAAAGCCACTCAAATCATAAATAAAGTTCGAAACTTAACTTGAAATATCATTTCTCCCAAAAGAGAAATAAAATACAAATTTCAAAAATAAAATACATGCAAATTATCTAATCGCAATTAATCAATCACAAAAAAAAAAAAAAAAAAAAAAAAAAAAAAAAAAAAAACCCAAACAAAACCCCCCAACCAAAAAAAAAAAAAAAAACCAAAAAAACCCAC
>JBBMKA010029513.1:0-24947 GCA_037833695.1 Sechiopsis laciniata
AATTAAAATCTAAAATTTGTATATAAGCATACCGATCAAAAGAAATATTTATAAAAAAATACCAATTCAATGAAATTAAAAAATACAAATATTAAAATAAAATAATATAATATAAATTGCAACATTAAAAAAAAAAACAAAACAAACAAAAAAACAAAAAAAGTCTCAAGTAGGATTTGAACCTGGGTCATGTAATAAGAAAAAGAATTTGGATAGTTCAAACACCAACAAGCCACACCTACATTTTCTTGAAATTATGCGCGTTTATATTTAGAATAATTGAAGCTTCAGGTTTAAAGAAAAAAGAAACGGAATTGTGGGAACTACTTTTTGTAGTTTCTCATTTTTCTACCCAAATTAAGAAACGTTTCTTTTTATCTAGGGAACAAGAAACGGGAACAGTTATCAAACAAGTCCGTTTCTAAAAAAGAAGAAATAGAAACAAGAAACAAGAAACGGAAACGTTATCAAACGAGTCCTTAACTACCAAAATTTGAAAGTTAGATTATAAATGTGAAATTTAGTTATAATGATCAAAATTAAAACAGGTCATTACAGTTAAAATAAAATTAAAAAAAAAAAAAAAAACATTCTTCTCCCTAACTAGAAACAAGGTTTTAAAGAAACAACCATTTTACACAAACAAATAATGAAATTATTGACTTAATCTAAAAAAAAATGTCATATATATAAATGAAGAATGATAATATTCAAAGGAGATGATGAGTTTTAAGATTAGAAAGTACATGTTAAAAAATAAAATAAATAAAACCAATTTATTATTATTTTTAATTAGTAGAGTTAATCAATTAAAACCAAAATATTTTTACCGTTTTAAATTAAATGAAGATTTAATTTCATCTTATTTGTTTATTCGTTAAGTTTGAAATATAAAATAAAATGAAAAATAAAATATATAAACTCCTACGAACATCAACCTCTACAAAAATATTTCACAATAGTTCTCTTACAAACACCAATCACCAATCAAAATTTTTCAACACCTCATCTATAAAATACCAATTCTCAAGTACTTCGAACCTTCGAATTACTTCCATTTTCACTTCCCTTTCCACTTCCTCTCCCTTCATCCAAACACCTTCTTAGGTGAAAAATTGAAGATCTAAATTTACAAAAGAGTTGCAAGTTGTGGATGGATATTGCTACTAATGATTATTTTTTTAGAGGTTTACCAAGTTCCAAGCTATGTGTGGAAAGAATATTAGATTTTGAAAAGTCGCTTGGTGTGATAGTGAACCTTTAAAGAGTAAGTTCCCTTGTTATACTTGATTTCGATGAGAAAGGGAACTTCTATTTTTTGTTGTTAGGCTAATAGAAATCAAGCTTGAAACCTTGGTCTTCAAAGAGATTTGTTCGACTTAGAGCTTAGTGTCATGATCCTGTTTGTCCAAGGCTTGTTGCCCATGGCCGCATATGCCCATTCCACCCTTTGTATCATGCTTTCATAGTGTATGATGTACTTTACTTTTCATGTTGTTATTTTCTTGTAATTCTGTTAGTGTATGACTTATTGCCATTTTCACATGCAAGGTTGTCTTACCAAAAATGGGCCAAAATGTACTATGAATTCTAAAGCTTCCCTCCTACCAGATATATGCTTCATGAACATAGACTGTGGCTATTTACTCTCTTGCTTGCAGCATATGATCCTTTAAAAACCAAATGTTTTCCACTCGATTTTCAAGATTATTTCCCTCTCACATTTTAAAACTTTTTTTTTTCTCAAAACATGCAGGTAGTTTCAAACAACTTGTCTGCGATTCCCAATTTTTACAGGGTTAAGTTGCTCGCAGGGTAAGAGCAAGTGTCACACAATTGTTGTCATGTGATCAAAAGAGTGTGATTGTTACAAAGTGGTATCAAAGCCATCTTAGCTCCTTCGAAATAATAAGTTGCCTTCACGTCACGTCAACAACAAGACAGATGGGCAAGTTGCAAGTCAGTCGAATAGTACTTTAAGGCTATCAGTACAACCTCAAAGAGATGAGAGTTATCCTAGGCTTAATGCATCTTATGGATGATGCAAAATTGTGGTGACACTTGAAAGTGGGTGACATTCATAGCCCATTATGCAAGACTGAGACCTAGATGGACCTCAAGAAAGAGTTGATGGCTCAATTTATCCTAGAGAATGTTGAAATCATAGCAAAACAAAAACTGCGAGAATTGAGAGTTGAGGCACATAAGATGGATAAAGAATTATGCAAAACAACTCTCAGCAGCGATGCTTGATATCTGAGGTATGTTCGAGAAAGACTAGATTTTCTGCATTGTTGACAAAATACAACATTGAGCTAGAACAAAGCTATATGAACACATGATTCAAGATCTTGCCTCTTAGATTATGTCAGCGACTCGAGCTCTCAGAAAAGAAGTACTCCACCTACCAATCTGGGGAGTAGATCCTTTAAGCCTACAAGTCAGAGGAATGGAGGAATGGGGGTACTAACAGATCCAGGCCTGATAGATCACATGGAACATGAGATAACAACCCACAAAATGCCAATGCTGTCCTTCTCAAAGACACTATCAACAGCAAAATAATCAAACTATGGTGGTGTATTCAGTGTCTTCTATCCAAAGGCCACATAATGCCAACGCGGTGAGGGTGGCTTTGTACGAACAAAACGACAATTTATGTGGCTTTTGGATAGAAGGCACTAAATACAATCCACAAAATGTGGTGATCTTTTCCACACTCTCAACCATCTAACCTTCAAATAGTGTGGAAAAGATCCCGAACTTGTGCCCAACGTTGAAAAGGAAGAAGATTATGACATTTCTAGAATGTGTGCTATTAAATTATTAACTGCGATCTAAAGGATAGTTGAGTCAAAAGAGGGGTTCGAGATGGGACTCATATTTGTAGATGTGGCAATCAACTCCCGATAAGCTAAAAGCACCTTGGTTGATTTAGGTGTGACTCACAATTTCATATCCGACCAAGAAGCACGCTTGTTGGACCATACGGTGGAAAGAGACTCTGGGAAGATGTAAGTGATTACTCTCAAGTAGTGAGAGTTAAAGTAGCTTAAATTAAGAGATTTAATTAAGAAAATGTTGAATTCAAATCATAAAGCATAAAATTTCGCTGGATTTAACATGTTAAGCGAAAGAGTGAACAAAAGCCTAGAAGATAAAAGTTGAAGCAAAACTGTAGCGAAATATGCTTGTTGTCTCTTGTCAAACGAATTTGATGCTTGTGTTTTGTCGCAGATATCTTCGTCTCAACGAAGACCAGCCTCTTCGTCCCAGCGAAGACCAAACTTTTCGGACAACATGAAGAGACTAATTGAAGTTCGTCGTTGCGATAGCCTCGTTCTGATTGATCAAGACAATACCTAACCCAAGGACGCGTGGCAAAGATCCGTGACCCCGGAACTCCTCTCCGCCGTCGTAAAGCCAACTCTGCAGCATCCGAAAAATAGGTAGCAGAGCCAACAAATTGGGGAAAGGATGTTCAGCAGATTTTCAGCAGGGTTGCAGCTGACTGTCAGCAGAAAGCCAGCGAATGTCAGCGGGATTTCGGCGGCACTTCAAGAGGTCTATTTAAGGAGAGAGCACCCTCCATTTTAAGAACTTTTTTGTCTCTCGGAGATTTGTCTCTAAGCTTCAGCGCTTCCGACCAGCTTTCTCTTTTTCCGACCGAAGTCACTCGAAGGAGTAGCTTCGCCCGGAGCAACGTAGTTGTAGTTTCAGCTTTCTTCTTAGCCCAGCAAAATTTTGTACCCGGTGTTCGCTGGAACATTAAAGCAATATAGTATTTAAGCGCTTTGGTTTTCATTGTTTTTACTCTACTTTATACAAGTGATTTCTGCCTAAGCATGTTCTTCATCCTTTATTTTGCGAATATGAATTTCGTCGTTATGCGTAGCTAAATCTATTGTCGGAAGGTCGAGGGGAAGTAAGGATTTCGCATAAGCGAAGGGATTAGCGAAACAAATCTGTCATGCATGCTGTGCTTACTTAACTTACAACGTGTGAATAACTCTTTGCATGAACTCTGTGACAAGTCGAGAGAATTAAAACAGAGCGAACCAGCGTGTAGGACGTAAAGCGAACACTTAGAGCTGAGGTTCGCCTAGTGCTAGCGGTTGCTCAGTTTCTAAGAGCTCGAGAGAGCCAAGTGCCGAAGTTCGAGAGAACTAAAGGGCTCACCGTTAGCATCCATAGTTCGCTAGTTGCTTCGCCTAAGCGAAGCCCTGAAACCCAACCCTTCCGATATTTAATTCTAATTGCTAATTAATCTTTTCAATTCCTTCCATAAGACCTAACCCAATTACCATAAACTCTCACATGAAAACATTCACAAGAACACAAGAAAATCCCTGTGGAAGATGACCTGGTATTCTTATAAATTACTGCACACACTTCGCTGGATTAAGCATTGATTCGCCACAGCGAACTACTTGCTTCCACATCACCATTCCACGTCATTCTTATTTCCTTAATATTTTGTGGTGGGTAATTTAGCGATCAGTAAGCTATTAATTAACTCATAGGGCCTATCCATTGTAGGAGTGTCCAAAAGAGTCTATTTGAAACTATGCACATGGTCTGGAAAATAGGACTTGGTCATAGTTTGTATGGACAACTTAACGTGGTACTTGGAATGAACTTCCTCTTAGAACACAAGGTCATTCCAGTGCCGCTAGCAAAGTGCCTGGTTATTACTAATGATAACCCCCACAGTGATTACATCAAAGATCACGTAACTTGGTGGGTGTGAATGATTTCAGTCATGCAATTTAAGAGAGGGCTGGATTGTGAGGAACCACCCACATTCATAGCAGTTGGGTGGCTTTGGTTGAGAAGCTTAATTCGGTGCATTTGGATTTGATAAGGACAGAATACTCTGGAGGTTAGAAGGCTTTGTTCTGTATCAAGTTGGCTTTCTAGAAGTTATGCAGTAGATTTATCAATCTCAATTCAGTTATTTCTGGTCTTATATGGAAACATAGAAGTCCAAAGAAAGTGTAAGTGTTTCTTTGGTCCCCTACCGTTTCGTAGCCTGAACACAAACGATAAATTGCTAAGGAAGTTCAAAGATTGGTCTCTCTCTCTCTCTCTCTTGAGGTGTAGATTTTGTATAAGAGAGGGGGAAACTCTTGGTTATATCTTTCTCCATTGTGAGTTTGTGATCGGATCCGAATCCACAGAAGAAGTTGTTAATAGGAACTTGGAACATCCCTCAGTTTGTCAGCTGTGCTTGGAGTTTTGTTGCTGGGCTACTATGAATTTCCTTTTGTACTTCTAAAAAGGCCGATGAGCTTATAAAAGGTGTAAAATTTAAATGCATGGAATTTGAAAAGGAAACCTAGGGTGGTAGCTAGTTGTGCCTTCAGAGCAACGCTGTGGCTTTAAAAAGTTCTTTTACATATTTTTTTGGATAAGAAACAATTTCATTAGATTTATGAAATTATAACGGTAAAAAGGTCCTCATGGAATTACAAAAGAGATCGCCAATTGTTAAGCATAGTATCATAGCTATAATTATAAAAGAGAGGAGATTGTTTAATCCATGATACAGCGGACTTAGTAATATTGTCCATGAGTCTATCAAAATAAGATGCTTTATCCTGGAAGATTCGGCCATTCCTCTCCTTCAAAATATGCCAGCAAAATGCCCTTATGAAGTTTTCCCAAAGGATCTTTTTGTTCTTCTCAAATGGGTGGCTAGTGAGAACAATCAGCAGCATTGTAGATGATTTGTGCGGCATGGGAAAGCTCCATTCAAAATTAGACCGCATGAGATTCGAAAAGGAGGATGCATAACTATAAAAAGTTCTTTTATAGTTAGTCATATTCATGATTATTAGTGATTGTGATTGACAGACTCTTTTGAGATAGTTGTTGGGAGGGGGTGATCTCCCCCACGGGCCCTAGGCTGTTTTGTTTTCTTTATTTCTTTATTGCTGTTAGTCTTGGTATTCCATCTCTATCTATCTCTATCTAAGATGATTTGTTGAACTCCCATAACAGGCCCTTCTTTGGCTTTTTGCAATTGCTTTATTTTGGGTTTCAATATTTTTCCCTTGTATTTTTTTGTTATTGTGATGCAGCAATTATACCAGGAAGCTCTTGCAATCAAGTCAGCCATACCTCCATAATTCGTGAGTGTGGAGGAAAGATGCACATGGCAGAGCGTCAGTGGCCAGAAGCAGCTACTGATTTCTTATGATGAAGCTGGGAACCAAAACAGATATCTAGTTTTGGCTAATATGCTGATGGAATCTGAAGTTAATCCATTTGATGGTCAGTTTCGACGTAATGGCTTTTTTCTTTTTACAGAGCAATAGAAAAACAATAATGGATGATCCATTCATTCGGAATTACATTGAAGACCTGTTGAAGAATGTCAGAACACAAGTGTTGCTCAAACTTATCAAGCCTTACACAAGAATTCGAATTCCATTTATTTCAAAGGTAATCGCTTTAGTTGTGTGTCTTTTCCCTATTTCTATCTCAAACCAACTTGCATAGTTTCTGGTGTGTGGCTGAAACTTATCTAACCTTGCACAACTTGCACATCCCCTTGTGTATGTGTGGGGGTGGTAGTAATTCCTCCACCTACCAAAAAGGACTCATAATAAACTAAGGATTCACCCATCACCATTTAGCCCTGTTCAACAATTCATGTTTGATAACCATTTTGCATTATTGGTTTTTGGATTTTGAAAATTAAACTAACAACAACTAATGATTTTTCTTACTTTGGTATCTATATTTACTAGTGTTTTTAAAAACCAAACAAAAATTTGAAAACTAAAAAACCTTCCAAACGTTTGGTTTGGGTTCAAATACTTTTTAAAGGGAAGATGCAATCCTTTATCGAAATTTTGAGTGAAAACATTTGTAAATTTCCAAAAACAAAAACAAAAAACTCCTCGTTTGATTGATAACCATTTGGTTTTTTTTTTTGTTTTTGAAATTTAAGTTATTCTTACTCAAATTTCCTACAAGTGTGTTCTATCTTTCTTACAATGTATCTATCTTTCCTAAAGAAAGTATGTGAATGATAACCAAATTTCAAAAACAAAAACAAGTTTTTGGAAGTTACTTTTTTTTGTTTCCAAATTTTGGTTTGGTTTTTAAAAATATAGGCAAGATGTAGATATCCAAGTAAGAAAAAATATATGATAAGGTAGTTGTTGTAGGTTTAAATTTCAAAAACAAAAAAAAAACAAAATGGTTATCAAACGGGGCCTAAATGGTTAGCAAACGTGGTCTTAATGTTTTTGTTTTTGAAAATTAAACTTTTTTTTTCTTTCAAATTTCTCTTTAATAGTTGTAATTGTTGTAGGCTTAAATTTTAAAAACCAAAACTAAAAACAAAATAATTATCAAATGGAGCCTAAATGGTTATCTAATATTCTAATGTGGTCTTAATGATTTTGTTTTTGAAAATGAAACTTTTTTTTTCCAAATTTCTCTTTAATAGTTGTAGTTGTTGTAGACTTAAATTTCAAGAATAAAAAATTAAAAATAAAATGGTTATCAAATGGTGCTTAAATAGTTATCTAACGTGGTCTTAATGTTTTTGTTTTTGAAAAGTAAACTTATTTTTTTTCCAAATTTCTCTTTAATAGTTGTAGTTGTTGTCTCTCTTAATTTGAATTTTAAGCCAAATTATAAAAACAAAAACTAATTTTTAAAATCCAAATACCAAATGTTTATCAAATAGAGCTTTAGTTTTGGTTTTGGTTTTTTTATTTTTGAAAATTAAGCTTATAATAGTTCTACTTATGAGTTTTGTTTTATTTTTCTTTAAAATATTCTACTCTTTGCCTATGTTTTAAAAACCAAAGACAAGTTTTGAAAGGAAAAAAATTGTAGTTTTTATTTTAGAATTTGAGAATTAGGCTAAGAATTCTAATATTTTCTTGAGAAATGAACACAATTTTCAATAATCAAATAGTTATCAAATAGAGCCTAAATTACAAGTTCTGCTCCCTCTCCTAAAAGAAATTATAGAATGAGGTGTTCATGAAGCCTAGATCTGAGATAAATGGAAAGACATTTCAATTGTAGTTGTAGCCAACATCTCATCACAAATGATTCAAATGCATCCATCCAGGAACTTAATGTGCCAGAGAAAGATGTTGAGCAATTGCTGGTTTCACTAATCCTGGATAATCGCATCGACGGCCATATCGATCAAGTGAACCGGCTTTTGGAGCGTGGCGACAGGTACGTTCTTTCTGGATATTTCAATCCCATTTCTTCAAATGATGCAGAAAATTAATAATATAAAGCGTAAATGGTAATTACCCCCTGCAGATCTAAGGGAATGAAGAAGTATACAGCCATAGATAAATGGAACACCCAGTTGAAATCCCTCGTTCTTACGGTCAGCAACCGAGTATATTGAGCCTTATTATATGATCCCCATCGTGAAATATGTCCATTTTACCCTCGAACTTATGCATGGTGTATCACTTTTTTTTGCCTTTAACTTGGTACATGTAATGTACTATATTATATTACACTTTTGTCGAACCAAACTTAGAAAGTAATTATTCTAGTTTAAACCTGGATTCTTATTCAGATACTAGCTTGTCGAGTGAACATATGTGCCTCTTTGGTCAAGAGCATGTATATTTTAATCAGTTAAAACTATTTTTAAGTTGACATGTTTTAGGATTCGGTGCTTCCATGACCATGGTCGTGACAAAGACTACGAGTGCAAGGCAAAATTGATAAAACTGCCTTGACCGACCGATTAGTTCGGCTTGAAATCGACTTCGGCTTGATTGGACGGTTAAGGATTGGAAAGAAAAAAATAGGGTTTTTTTTTTTTTTTTTTTTTTTTTTTTTCTTGTTGGTTTTGAGTTTTGAATTTTCTGGGTATATTTGAGCATTTTCGTTTGACCTTCAAATCAATCGAATTGAACCATTTACACCCTAACAAAAACATCAGTGGTACGAATATCAAGTTGAAGTTGAACAATTTGAATGGGCAGTTAACAAACTAAATTATGAAAACGAATGGGATAATTAAATGGCAACCTAATTTAGGATGGTATAGGTTATTTTTCACCACATGCTTGCTGGAAATACGGGTCGTTTTCTCCATGAATAACCAATTTGTTAATGCTTTTGTTTTTTTGGTCAACATCAGTTTTTCCAACTTTTAAGCCATCATCACTAGTTTTTTATATTTTTATTTTTTTTATTTTATAAAATCATTATCACTAGTTAATAATAGATGAGATTAATGTTGTAAATAACAAGTGACTATTAGGTATGTCCATTTTCCCCGTGAGACTGGGGACGAGGATTGTATTCTCCGTCTTCGATTTATCAATCCCAGCTCGTTTATCTTTTATATTTTTTCTTAATTCTACTAATTTAATTTTCAAATAAATATATCTTTGTTGATGATATTTTTTATGCATATGAATATTTTATTTGATAATTAACATTATAGTTAAAACTTATAGATATTTTTTTAAAAAAAATTTAATTTTTTGAATTTTTTATCCAAAAAAATATATAAAAAATGAAAAAAAAAATTAAATTGAAAAGAAATTCCCGTGGGGACCTGATCCCCGGTGCCCCGCGGAGAATCCTCGCTCCGATCCTCGAGAAAAAAAGACGGGAACTTTTCCAGAGACGAGAATTGAATTTTATGGCGGGGACGGGAACGGGGAAGTCATTCCCCAGCCCCGTCCCGCCCCATGGACATCTCTAGTGACTATTAGGTGGTCATCAGACTTTTGAAGAATTCTACCTAAAAAAATGTCAAAAAAAAAAATCTACCTAAAAAATAATTCTTAACGATTAAATATAATAGGGTCAAATGTAGTTTAAATGTGTGTAAGCCTCCCAAATAAAATAAAGTATATTGGATCTTAATTAAATAATTGAAGAAATAAGATATATTTTTTCATAGTAATTTGTTATGTATATCATTATTTTTTTATAAGTTGATTATTTTATTTTGTATGTTAAGAAATTTTACAAGTTGATCTCAAAAAAAAAAAAAAAAAAAAAAAAAGTTTGTGTACGTTAGGTTAAAAAATACACAACTTTGTCTCGGTATTCTATAAACAAATTAATTGTCAAATTTTATTAGGAAAAAATATACAAACCACCTCTAAAGTATGATGTTTACAATAATTAGCTCCTTAAATATTAGAGCAATTACCACTCCTAAAGTTTGTTTTTGTTAAATGTTGCAATGAACTAATTTAAGTTGAATTTGTGGAATCTTCACATGTATGGAAAAGGTAGATTTATCATTTATTTTTCCTTTAAATGAATAAATAATTACCTAAAACATAATCACTTCAAATCTACACAACTAAAAATAAAACTTTAAAATCTTAGATGGTAAATTAATCTTAATTGAATCCCAAAAACACTACATCCCCGTTTCATAACCATTTTCTTTTTAGTTTTTGAATTAAATTTATAACAACTATTTTATAATATGTTTTTCTTATTTGAATGCCTACATCTAACTTATATTTTTATAAACCAAACTAAAATTTAGAAGAAAAAAAAAGTAGATTTCAAAAGTTTGTTTTTGTTTTTAAAATTTGGTTAGCATTCATATATTTTTTTTAAGGAAAGATAGATATATTATAAGAAAGATGGAAGATATCGTAGAAAAATTAAAGTAAAAATAGACTTAAATTTCAAAAATAAAAAATAAAAAATTAAATGATTATCAAACACGGCTACATTTCTCGCCATTGATAAATTGGGGAGCAAAATAAACGCTACATTTCCCAATTTTAAAAATGGCCGCCATCCATGCCGTCAACCTCCTCCACCGCCGTTGCGCCAATCGACGGCAAACAACCATTCTCGATGGCGGTCGCCAAAATTAGAAATGTAACAAAAACCATTCAATTTTTTTGCTAGAATTGAAATATTTCCCCAAATTTTGACACATATAACAAATTAAAAGTAAACCTTTTAATCTATATTATTCAATTTTTAAGGGTTGGTGGTCAGTTAATTATCTCATTCAACATCTAAAAGTCGGTATTTGACTCTTAGATAATATTAAGAGGTATGTGGTCCCCCCAACTTCTAGTAAAAAAACATTATCCAATTTCTAATTCCATCTTTCATGTTTAAAAAAAAAAAAAAAAAAAAAATCCTCATAGTGGTAAATCTATATCAAACTCATTTCCATTCACAAGAATCGATAAGATCACTACACAAAATCCCCCTTGTTTTCCATGCAATTTCTTCCAAATTCGACTAGGGTTTATTTTAATAGAGAATGTCAAAGTCTTATCTCGTAACTCTGAGAAAGAGATGGAAAAAGCATATACCTCATTTAAGAGAATTTGTAACAAGCAACATCAATGGTGTAGGACCCAATTTGCAGCAAATAATTGTGGCATTAGGCTGAGAAAAGCTTTTAATAATTAGCCACCCACCAATATCAAAAGAGGAATATTCATTCTTGCCATTTCAAAACTCCAGTCAACTATGATGGAGTGACTAAGTGATTAAAGATAATTTTGGAGTACTTAAAATAATGAATTTAATCTACGATGATCGTTGATATAGAAATTAATTTCTTACGAATTTCTTTGACATCTAAATATTATTGGTTAGACAGTATGTCCCATAACATTAATCGAGGTCTAGATAATTATGAATATCAAAAAAAAAAAAAAAAAAAAATCAAAACTCCAGCCACACACACAGTTCTCAAATTCAACCAGGTTTTCTCTTTCTAATTTTTCTGCACACGTCTCCAAAAAAAGTGGTTCAATCAAATGAACAGTATTCTTTTCAGTCTACAGACAGAAATCTGCTTTCTCTTTCACTATTTTGATTTGGGTTTTCATTGTTTCCATTTGGGCTTCTCTCAAATTTGGGGTTTGAGTGAATGGATATCAAGAGATGGTGTAAAGTGATAACGATCCTCGAATTTATGATAATAATTAATTTTTAAGTAATTTTTACAATTTAGTGTTGTGATTTTAAAATCTATAACTTACTTAAAAATTAAAATTTAGATATATACTTTAAAAATCTAAAAACTAGTTATTATCGTCGGTTGACAAATTAATTACAAATGAGTGACTATAAATGTTTAAAAAAATGTTATTATTTGTTCAATAAATCATTTAATTTATATCATCACTATTAACATATGAAGAACTAACATTCAAATATTTAATTCGCCAATAATTATCAATGATGATGACTATTCTTTAAGTTTTATCAAAATATAGAGTCACAATTCTAATTTTTAAAAGTATATGAACCAAATTCTAAAATTATTTAAATTATATAGACTAAATTCTAAAATTTAAGTTTAAATTTCTTCAAATATATGATCAAATTTATAATTTATACTTCATTTTTTTTATAAATTTCTTTTAGTTCTTGAGTGAGTAATATTTCATGAGAATAGCCAATAAATAGTCTCCTATATAAAAAAGAAAAAGAAAAAAATGTTTGGAGAATTTCGTTTTGTCTGCTTGCAATAATCTATCTGGCAGCCTGATAAGTCCAGTGGTAGAGCTGGTGAGGGCAAGCTTCTCTCTCTGTGTTCTTATTTTTCTTGAGATTTTTGCATTTTGAGTCATTTCGAAGGTTGTTTTAATTTGTTCTCTTTAAGCGGCTACATATAATTTCTCATCCTTATCTTCATTATCTGTATATGTTGTTATCTCTTTAATTCTCTCTCTACCTGTCACCTTGTTGTTTCTCATCTTCTTTGTCTGCCATGTCACTATTTTATATTTCTCTCAAAAAAAATTTCTTCATTTCTAACTTGATTCATTCATAATCTATTCACGCATTGTTTTCCCCTTTGACAATTCTTTTGTTCTTTTCCACTTTCATAACTTTCCCTGATTCGTTTTCTTTGAGGTCATTTGAAGATTTGTGTTGGATCTTGATTTTTTGGTTCTGGGATTTGTGTTCTCTTGGCTTTTTTTTTGTGACAATTTGTGAGATTTTGGGAACTGGACTGATGTCTGCTTGTTTGGTTTTGCTAATCATTAGTTTATCTTTTTCTTTTTGAATGATAGTTGCTGGAAAATAAAATAATCTTTTTTCTTTTTTTTTTCCTCTATATATCTTTTTTTAATCAGGAAATAGATTCTACTTCAGAATTTTGTTTAGTTTTTTCAATCTATACTAAACTTGAACCTGTATAAGCTGTTGGTTGGCAAAGCTCAGGGAGTGCTGCGCACTTGTGGTTGCTGTGTGACGGTGAGTAGATATTTTGTTAATATCGTGCTTTGTCCTTTTTGTTTCTTGACTGCTGAAACTGATCTTGCTTATTTTAATTCTTTGGTTTTCATTTTGCTTCTCATTCTCCATGCATTCACTTATGTCTGTTGTGTAGGAATTAATCTTGAACAATTGAAAAGCTCCCCTCCCTCCACTGGATCGAGACTGGATCGAGACTTACCTGTAACATTAATTTGTAGACATCTCCCGTATCTCCATTCTTTTAATGTTTCCTGTCCCTGGTCTAGGGACGAGCGTGGTTACCCCGAATCAATGCAGCGAAACTTCGATTTTTCAGTTTTAAAAAGAGACAATTGAAAAGCTCTTTCTTTAGTTTTTTGTGCATGGGGATCCCTCTTCCCCCAGTCCTTAGGCAGTTCTTGTTTCTTTTGTTGATACATAGAAGTTTCTCATAAAAAAAGGGGGGAAAAGGTTAGAAATTGATGCAGGAATTTAGTAGTCAGTATTTGCTTGGTTTGATCACGATCCACAACTGTTGTCAAGAGTACATGTTTTGTCCATTTTGTTTCGAAGCACTGTACTAAGAAGTTGATTGCTTAATATGGCGGTTTTAACGATAGCGAAGTGCCCACCTCGCGTTTAGATGATAATTTCCTTGCCAAGAACGGAAAGCTAAACTTTGTTGCTCACTTGTTCCGTTAGTGTTCTTTTTATTTGAGAGAATGTACATTCAGACAAGAATAGGAACATTGTCCCTCTTGCTAGAATTGTTTTACGATTAACTCTTTTTTTTTTTTTCTCGTTGATCTCCATAAATGTCTGGGCCAGCTTACATGCCACCTTGATTATTCTCACGAGACATACCGTCTGACCTTACAACATTTGGATATCAAAAAAATATGCAGAAAATTATTTCTTAGATAGGTGGTCACCATGGATTAAACTCATCACCTCTTAGGACTAACTGAGCTTTAGTAATCCTCGAAGGACTGTGGCTGAAGGAGACGGGAAAAGCTGTTAACTATGTCTGATGAACAAAGTGTGAAGGCCTTCTTATGGTTTTATAGAATAGATGTTGACAATCATGAGGAATCAAGACCATTTCCTTTACCAATAAATCCTATATAATTCCATATCGATTTCTGTTATTCTGCTGTGTCAATCATTGAAGCTCTCTAGGTATGAATTTAAATTCATTAGCTATGTTATGTTAGATTCTCTGCATTTTCATTTATTAGTTAAACAAAGATGAGTGTTGAAATTATTAGTTACCCCAAAAAACAACTTTGTTCTTTTTTATTTTTTGAGTACAAACAACTTTGTTCTTGCAAGTAATATTGAATACTTATATTTGATACACATTTGTGTAGGAGTTTTAGAAGATTTTACATCCATGAGAAGATCAGGTGTGAACCAACCAAAAGTCAAACGTCTTGTGGGAAAATATGAAATTGGTCGAACCATTGGTGAGGGTACATTTGCAAAAGTGAAATTTGCCAAACATTCTGAGACTCAGGAACATGTAGCCATAAAGATCCTTGACAAAGAGAAAGTTCTGAAGCACAAGATGGCTGAACAGGTTTTCTTGTAATTCTTTATAGCTGTAAATTGCTCTGTATTTTCTCTTCTAGTAGTTCACCAAAAGTTATTAAATAATCAAATCCTAATTAAACCTGATAATTAGAGATGCTAATTAAGAAGATTCAGTTTATGATATTAAAGTAGGAGCTGTTGAACCTGATCTCCTGTGCCATTTTAAAGGTTCTTTTTAATGCTCTTACAGATCAAGAGGGAAATAGCCACAATGAAACTAATAAAGCATCCACATGTCGTCCAATTGATTGAGGTATCTCTTTCTCTCTCTCTCTACACACAGATGGGTGTGTGTACATATATATAAACCATCATGGAGTGGTCAAGAGTCTCATAAGTAACTGAGAGGTGATGTGTTCAATCTATAGTGGCCACCTACCTAGGAAATAATTTCCTACAGATTTCTTGACATCCAAATGTTGTAGGGTCAAATGGTATGTCTAATAAGAATAGTCGAAGTGCATGTAAGCAGTCTCGGACACTCACGTATATATATCACCTTCGACCAACTTTCTTTTGATTTTTTGTTTATATATCATCAAGCATTAGGGTATATGGAAATGTTGTGCTCTGATGTGTCTCCTAAAAGGCTAGTCTGGAGGTAGTTTTTGCAATTTGAAAGTAGTAATCGAAAAATGGAGCGAGCTGTATTTTCTTCTGCCCCCATTTTCTTAAAACAATTTTTTAAAAGTGCTCTCAGCAGTTAATGTCTGATGCACATTCTTGTGAAACAGTTTTTCTAACAGTTTTCTTTATCTTCAGGTGATGGGGAGCAAAACAAAGATATTTATTGTCTTGGAGTTCGTTACTGGAGGAGAACTTTTTGATAAAATTGTGAGTATTCCATTTCTCCGAATATTCTTTCTCAAATAGTGAGGAGGACTTTTTAAGGTTTTCAAGACCCTTGATCCAATGTGGCTGAAACTGTAGCAACGAAAAGAGACAGAAATTGTAGGGGAGAAAGGAGAAAAATGCAGTTGTGCAACTGGCAAACTGATCCAGACCCTATTCACATTTCCTTGCCCAGATGTTATATTGGTTTTTTATATTTAAATTCAATATTAAACCTTCTACTGTTAATCTTGAAGGTAAATCATGGACGGATGAGCGAAAATGAGGCACGGAGATATTTCCAACAACTTATAAATGCTGTTGATTATTGTCATAGCAGGGGTGTTTACCACAGGGATCTTAAGGTATCGTGCCATTTCATGTTCTAATTTCTTGAAATTGAATACGGAGAATGTCAAATGATCTGTAGTTTATTTGCAGCCAGAAAATCTATTGTTAGATGCTAACGGAAATCTTAAAGTGTCAGATTTTGGATTGAGTGCACTCTCACAACAAGTTAAGGTAAGATAAATTTCAACCCTTTATTTTTTGGGTCTAAATTTAATCTTCTTTTCTGATGGAAAGATCATAAGTCTGCAGTTACAATTCTTCGTAGCCGTTCTCGAATCTATGTATAACAACAGGACTTCTTTAACAAATGATGTCACATATAATTATTGTCCTTCTCTTTTCATGGAATAATATTTCATATTCTATGATCAAATGAGAAGAAAAACTCCAACTTGTGTGATATTGAGGTGTCTTTGGTGCTCTAAAGAAATCTTTTAATCTTTCTCCTAAAACATTTGATTGGCAGGATGATGGCCTGCTTCACACTACTTGTGGAACTCCAAATTATGTTGCTCCTGAGGTGCGCATGCTTCATAAATCTCTTTCTATGCATACGCATTCGTAAATTTAGGTGTTATAATGATCGTTTTGATATTTAGGTCCTTAATGATAGAGGGTACGACGGTGCAACTGCGGACTTATGGTCTTGTGGAGTCATACTCTTTGTGCTGCTTGCAGGTTACTTGCCTTTTGATGATTCTAATATCATAAACCTTTATAAAAAGGTGAGCATTTCTTTTTTGCCTTGTCTTTTTCCTTGTTGAAACTAAATCCTGCTTCTCTTTACATTTTCGATGTTCACTTCTATTATTTGCAGATCTCGGCCGCTGAGTTTACTTGTCCTCCATGGCTCTCTTTAGATGTCATGAAACTGATAACTCGAATTTTGGATCCCAACCCAATGACTGTAAGTACCATGGTTCAAGTGTTGTCTTGTCACTTCCTTTCATACTACGACATGCTCTCTTTTATGGAATATAAATAAGCGAACTCTACCTGTATGTACATACAATTGTTTGACTACTATGTTTTAGTGTTTTATTTTTATTTTTATTTTTATTAAAATTCGGGCTTCACTTAGATAAAAATGAAGGAATACAAACACCCTCGTAAAGAAGAAAGGAGCCTACGAGAATGGTTTCCAATCCAATACAATTTGATCAATGGCTTTATTAGTGAAGTTCAAAGAAAAATATAGAACTAACGAGGGACCGCACATTGTCTGGAGATTTCTCAATCCCTCAAAACATAGATTCTATTTTTTCTCACTTTCCACAGTCCCCAGAACATAACACACACCCCAACGTCCTCAAGGGGTGGCACAGTTGTTGAAAGCTTGGGCTTTGATGGTGTGCTCCCCTCAAGTTCCCAAGTTCGAGACTCACTTGTGACAATAATTTGTAGACACCTCCCATGTCTCCATTCCTTCGATGTCTCCCGGTACCTTTTTAGGGATGGACGTGGTTACTCCGGGTATAGTGGAGTGAAGCTTTGATTTTCCGGTTTCAAAAAAACAAACACACACCCGAGCTTGACACAAAAACTTTCATTTCTCTCGAAAAGGAGGGTGAGAAAAACACTCTCCAATCATATCTCTGCAGAGAGTCTGCCTGACCATGAAAAGACCAAACTCCTCTAAAAGTCTATTCTAGATTAATGAAACCATCTCGCAAACCAAAGAACATGATCGAGATCTTCTTCATCCATTTTACAAAGAATGCAGCCCCAATGCCTCCACATCCCCCGCATCCCTTTTTTACTTTGTTTTTGGTGCTTATATCATATATAATAGTTATTTGGATTACACGTTTGATTTTCTTCTATTGCAGCGCATCACTGTACCTGAAATTTTGGAAGATGAATGGTTTAAGAAAGGTTATAAGCCCCCGGTTTTTGAGGAGCATAAAATTGCAAACTTGGATGATGTAGAAGCAGTCTTTAAAGATTCAGAAGTATGGCAAATTTGATTTTCTTTTGAGCATTTCTGCAAGTTCTGAGTTTTATAATGTCACTTTGTGATTTCTCAATGCTTACAAACTCTTTTCCAGGAGCACCATGTGACAGAGAAGAAGGAAGAGCAGCCGGTAGCCATGAATGCCTTCGAGTTAATTTCGATGTCAAAAGGGCTCAACTTGGGAAATTTGTTTGGTACAGAACAGGTATGCATTTTTGCCTATCATGGACATTAAGTACAGTTTGTCTCAGTTGTTACTGTTGTATCCCAGCTTAAATTGATTGTGAATATACTTTTTGCCCTGTACGGTATAGATAATCGAGAACATTATATATATATAATCTTTCTGAAAGAACATTTTATATATTAATATGCTCGAGGGCCTGAGGGTATTTTTAAAATAATGTTATGTTATTTATTTAATCTGTCCGTTTGATAACCATTTGGTTTTTGAAATTTAAAAATTTCTTACTGTTCCATCTTTCCTACAATGTGTCCATCTCTCCTTAAGAAAGTAGGTCAATGCTAACCAAATTTCAAAAACAAAAACAAGTTTTTGGAAGCTATTTTTTTTTTGTTTCCAAATTTTGGTTTAGTTTCTAACAATATAGGTAAGATATAGGCATCCAACTAAGAAAAAACATATGATAAGATAGTTGTTGTGGGCTTAAATTTCAAAAATAAAAAACTAAAAACAAAAGATTATGAAATGGGGCCTAAAATTTGAAATTTCTGTTTAGTTGGTCCCAAACTTTCAAATTGCAAACTTAGTCTCTAAACTTTTGCTTTTTATTTTGTTTTTAATTCAAGGTTATACTATACACGATTGAAATGTTAAGAATCCTTTGTGCATTAAATTCAAATTCAAAATTTTAAATTCAATATTCTTTCGTTCTTTTCTGAATCAAAGCTTCGATTGTTATGGAAAAAAAAAAACTTTATATCTACATTTTGTTAACAAGAAATGGAATTTTTTTTTAATAAACCAATTAACTTTTAGAACTTTTGAATTTTTTTAAAGATCTTTTAGATACAAGATTGGAAGTTGAGTGACCTATTAGACACTTATTGAAAGTTTAGGAACCAAATAGACACAAACCTCAAAGTTCAAGTGCTAAACTTGTAGTTTAACCTAAAATGTAAAATAAGCAAATAACTATAGCCTTTCCAGTAAAGTGATGGTCACTCAAAAATTGCTTCAAGCTGTTCTGCTAACTGGGCTTGATCTTTTTTTGGGTGAAGCCTCCCCATTTTGATGAACCCATGGTGAAAGATATTTGTAGTAGCTGAAAACTCTTGACTGTGCCATTGTGACAATTTTATGGTGTATTTCTTATATTAATGTATATTTTTCTTGTTGAGGAAAATATCCTCATGGATAAAATGATTTTCTGTGAAAGCCTCAATCAAATAATGTTGCTTGCAAGTTTATGTTTCACATGGAGCTCTCAACTGGGTCTTGCTTTAAAAAACATTTTGTATTATAAACTATGGATTTGTTCATTTTCACCTTCATGAGTTGCAGTTATCTTGTTGTTGGTGGTGCAGGAATTCAAGAGAGAAACTAGGTTTACCTCTAAATGCTCAGCTAATGAAATTGTACATAAAATTGAAGAAGCTGCCAAACCTCTTGGTTTTGATGTACAAAAGAAAAATTACAAGGTGAGCTAACTCTACAACATAGACATACTTCTAAAATGGTTTTGAACAATGAGAGTCGCATGGCCCCCTCCCCCTTATTTTTGTGAGGATCCTAGCCAGTTTACACACAACTCGATTATTTTTACGGAACAACTGTCTAACCCTACTACATTTTTGAGTTGTATGGGTTTCGTTTGATAACTATTTTGTTTTTTATTTTAGTTTGTGAAAATTAAGCTTATAAACCGTACTTTTCTTTCATATGCAACTTCATTTGTTTTGTTATCTACTTCTTACAAATGTTTCGCTTCAGAAACTTAAAGAGTTCAAATGTTCCTCAAGAAAGATAAAAAGAAAATGATAGAGAAATTAGGGAGACTTAAGAGTTCAAATGTTATCGAATGGAGTCATAGTTTCTGGCTATTGATACGAAATCATGCTTTTTCTCTTACAGATGAGACTTGAAAATGTGAAAGCGGGTCGGAAGGGAAATCTTAATGTTGCCACAGAGGTATTAGAATGATGAAGCATTGTGTTCTTAGAGAGATAATTTGTGCTTAATCTAGTACTTATTTCCTCATTCTTGAACAGATTTTGCAAGTGGCCCCTTCCGTTCATGTGGTTGAGATGCGAAAAGCAAAGGGAGACACTTTAGAGTTTCACAAGGTACTTCCTTCTACTAGTATGACCAATTGTTCTTTGTCCAAATACGATACGAATGATATGCTTAGGAACATAATCTACATAACTCGACGCTATACTCGTGGAAATGCTTTGCATATTTCGAGTTGCGAAAAACTAGTCTTTGCAAATCATTTTGGTTTCTTTATGGTTGAGAGAGCCCATCTTCTTTTAGTTTTGTGATTCAATACTTGTTCTTTGAAACTATATGGTTATTGCAGTTCTACAAAAACCTCTCCACCTCTCTTGAGGATGTTGTTTGGAAAACTGAGGAAGACATGCAAGAATCAAAGTGAAACCGCGAAAGTTGGCTCGATTCGAATGGTGAAAAACAAAATATTGTAAATGCTTCACGTCTGTTGTTTCTATAGCCCTCGACTCTCTGTGTTTGATCGATTGTTTTCCGTTTAATTGTAGGAAAGCATGGAAAGCTCCCAAAAAGGAGTTATGATGATGTTGTATGTTATGTTACATTTGAAACTTGGTTTCTTATTGGTAGAAAACATATTTGCATTTCTTTTAGCGTCATATGCTTCCATTTCATTTTTTTTTTAATTATTATTTTTTCAATAAAAGTGGTTTACTTATATAAAAAAAATGTACATTTTGTAGTTATAGGAATTTAGAAATTCTACTAAATTGAATGCAACTTTTGGTTTGCCTTGAAAGGAAGAAGTTGAAATTTGTTGCGACAACATAAAAGAGATTAGACTTCCATAAATGTGTTTTTTACAGTCAAGTCAAATATAGTAGGTAAAAAATGGTTAATCCATACGATAAATGGTTTTGAAGGATATGGATGAGAAATGATAGAATGATTTGAATTGTGGTTTGAATGTGATCATGTTTGGATAAGGTTGTTTGAAAGATGAGTTGTATAAAAAGTATGTTTGGATAAAGTTATTTGAATGAGTAATTGCATGTGAAAATCTTAAGTGAATGTTTGGATGAGAAGTTGAAAAGTTGAGAAGGAATTTAATAAATGAGATATAATAATAATTTATTTGAATTTGATTGTAGGTAGACATTTTATAATAGGAGTTTTATTTATTTTATTTTATTTTATTAAGTTTAGGATTAGATTGTCAAAATTAATTACAATAGTATAAATATTTATAAAAAATTAACAAAACTAAGCTAGAGTTAAAAATTAATAAATTAAAATAAATAGGAAAAAGACTTAAATACCTTGTTTTAAACTCCTTTCATTTGTGAGATTTTCTTAGACGGAAATAAAAAATCAAATAAAAAATTAAAATCCCACATAAAAATCATTCAAAATTTTCAAAAAAAAAAAAAAAAAAAAAAAAAAAATCGCACAAATTTTACCATCTCTAAAATGATGGAATCTCATTCACATCTACAAATTTCAAATTTCATATCCAACTAGTGTTCAAACTGCTTGATAGTGTCGTGAAATTTTATTTGTCTTCTCCAATTTTTTATTCGAAAAGCAACTTGAACACACTCCACCTTTTGTTATCGAAAAGAATGAAGACCTTATAGTAATATATGAGAAATGTGGATTACTCTTCTCATTACCAATTGATATTGAGATGGATATCCAAGAACTTGACCGAAAAGACCATCACACTTGAAGTTGAGCATTGGTCAACCTTTGACAATTTCAAAGACAACTTCCAAAATAATGAGAGAACCCCACAATTTACTCTCGTTGATTTTCTTCATAATGGTTTTTACTCACGGTATCCTCAATTTTTTCTCATCTCTACATCAATTTTTTCTCATCTCTACATTCTCTTTTATGGTTTTAAAATTAAAATGATGGTTTTTCGAAATAGAAGAGTTATTATTAAGGACAATTACACTGCAATTATTTCATATATACATGGTATTTATTTTATAAATGAAACCAGCGTATTATATACATCAAAATTCATTCTATGCATAATAAAAACAAGGTATTAATTTATTATTTATTAGTAATAAATACAATATAGTTTTTTTTTTTTTTTTTTTGAAAAAATAAATTCAAGATAGTTATTTCTTCATTAATATGATACGAATATTTATAATATTATTATTTTTACAATCTTACTACTTTAAATTGTGGCTTATGGAGAGAATCATTTTAAGACGATTTTGCCTCTAAGCCACATTTTATATCTACAAATATGCCATAAAACTCACTTTAAAAGGCTACATTAAAATAAATTAGGTCGTGTACTATGAAGAAGCCAACGTTTCTATACAGTTTTTTTTTTTTTTGAGATTAAAGAGGCCAACATTTTTTAAGCATTTTATTAATTGTGTTATTAATATTTTCATTTCTCTCCCACGCACTAAAAAAACTCATCCACTTTGTAAAATCAACGTTTTTTGAAAAAATAATAAGAGTTCAAAGGTTTTTTTAGTAATAAGAGTTCTGACACTTTTTTTTTTGAATCAATCCATCCACTTTATTTAAAAAAATAACGATTTCCTCAAAAACATTCATTTAAAAAAAAATTATTCCCTTGCATAATACATAGACATTAATTATAATTTAATTATTATTGAATATCATAAATAATAGAATTTGAAAAGTTTTGTAACTCAAAATTTTTCCCTCAAAAATATAAAAGGACTCTTCCTAACCCTTTTTGAACAACAATTTGAGTTCCTATCTTCCTTTTTCTTTGCTATTGCTATTATCTTTGATTCTTTTATATTTTGTTTACTTTAATTTGATCTTTAGTAATATTAATTTATATGACTAAATAATTCATGCACGAGATTGGAAACAATTTTAATTTTTGGAGAAACATTTATAACAATCTTCAAACTATTGAAAAGTAAACATTTATAATTGTTATTTTTTCTTGCGATTATTATTTTAGTATTATGAATGTCTAAACCTGCTTAAAAATTTATCTATCTATTTTAAAATTTATTTTATTTTTATATTTTAAATAAATTTAAATATAAAATCATAAAACTCTATATTTTATTTCAAGATATGAATATATAAATTAATTATAATAAAAAATCATTTTGAACTGTTTTGGTTTGTCTATAGAATATCAATAAGAGTGAAACCTCTATTTCTTTAATAAGCCTCTAACTAATTTTAAACACTAATAAGATTTTAACTTAATTATGTCTACGGTAGGTACCTATCTATGATTTAATTTCCTACAATTTCTTTAACATCTAATTATTGGAGGGTATATCACGTGATATTAGTCAAAATGTATACAAAAATGTCTGAACACTCACTGATCAAAATAATCAATTATATTTATGACCAAAAAGTTAAAGTTTAAATCATTTCGTCCTCTATTATTGAACTCAATCTTTATACATTATTTATAAACTCAAAAAGTCTTTATTTTTCATTATTTCTTTTTAGGGTAATTTTAAATGGTTATTATTTTTTTTGGGAAAAAAATCAATAATATCTGGATACACATATCGCTAATATTAACAAAAAAAAAAAGAAAGTTTTTTCAAATTTATTAATAACTATTTTTATTTCTCTTAATTGTGAAATAATAGATATAATAAAATATATGTTATTGCGACATCGCAAATATCTTTAAATAATTGGAGTTTCATTATTATATTTTTAACGTTAATTTTTGTAAGTCAATTTCATTTATGTAAGTATGTAATATAATAACAATATAATTATTATTGTCATATACTCTTAAAACTAAATTAAAGTTTATATTTTAATAATATTTTTAATTTTAATCTAAAATTTTATGTTAAAATAAAATACACGGCAAAATATGTATAACATTTCTAGTAATAAAAAATGTCATGAATTTGAATCTTTCTATTTTCATTGTGGTCGAAAAAAAAGCTTTATTTGATATTTACTTAATTTTATTTTAATTAAATTTATAGACATTACTTTCACTTATAAAATTTTTTCATTATCTATTTTTTATAAATATTTTCGAATACCAAATATATGTTTGAAAACTAATAAAGATAAAGTTTGTGGTACGTTTTCAAATAAAAATACAAATACATCCTTCAAAAATATGAAATCCATTATGTATTCTAAATCCATTATAAAAAAAAAAAAGATGGAGAGAAAACTATAAGGATGTATTTGTTTTTTGGACATAAGAGTGGAGTGGAAGAGAATGGAGTGGATAATAGTAGTATGAAGAGGTTAACTACTCGTTTAGGGATTGAGGTTAATAGAAGTGAAGTAATCAACTACTTGTTTGAGAATTGAGGTTAAGAGTGGTTGATATAATTTTTTTTTTTGAAAATGTGGTTGAAGTAAATAATAACAATTATGTACTCATAATTAAAAAATTATGAATTTTAATTATTCGCCTAAATTGTTCTTGACTAATCTTAAAAAATATTTTTATATTTTTTTAATTTAATAATAATTCAAATTGAAAAATTCAAATTCGTGACATTTTAGTTTATTGACACACATATTGGTCGGGTTGTCGAAGCCCACCAAAATAAAACTGATTTACTTACTCTAACTTGTAGAAATAGTGGAATCAGGTCGAATCTTAAAGGAGTATAAATTAATTTCTCAATGTTTAAAAAATAAATTAAAAGGGATTTTGATATTTTAAATGAAATTCTAACTAGCTAAAACAATAAAAATAAATAAAATAAAAAATTTAACGAAAACTTTCAATTCAAAGGGTTTAGTTTAATTCAATTGTAATCTTGATCATAGGCTAACACAATTAATTTAAATTTCTTGAATTCAAAGAAA
>JBBMKA010029563.1:0-24931 GCA_037833695.1 Sechiopsis laciniata
GGATCATATGAAAGCTTTCCAATTTAAAGCGATGGTTGTCGAAGAATAAGAGCAAAATAATTTATCTTTAGTGCACTCAAAAAACAGTCTTAGAAATAGTCTTTTTCCAAAATGTATAGGGCGGCTTTAGCTTGATGCTATTATCCACATTAGAAGTGCGTTTTTTTTCAATTATATCCACCAAAGAGTAGCGCCAACCATATTTAAGGGAATGACCGATTTTTGTTAGCATTATTTCTTAATTGTATTTGTAATAAGTTTTGTTTACAATATCAATGATATAGTTTTGTTCAATTTCATACTTTTTATCTAGAGTTTTGTAATGTTAAATTTACTATTTTAAAGTGAATTGTATATTTATTTTAAGTAAGTTATCTTACTAATTTTTTTTTAAGGTATCTTAGTATCTTAAAAAGTGGCTTATATAGAGATTAGTTTTGGAAGCAAACAAGCATACAAATAAACCACGAACTGAATTCAATAGCATGTCAATTTTGATTTATATAATATAATTCATAAACAAAAACTTAAGAAATTTAAAGAGATGTGAGATAGTTAGAATAATAATTAATATGTGTAGCAAAATTAATTAACAACAATGACAATTAATAATAAATTAAAAAAATCTCAAATGTCACGAAGATCAAAGGTTTCTTAAAATTAATAAGAGTAATTATTCAGCGGCCTACACTTATTAACTATAAGATCATGGGTTCAAATCTCTTGTCCCAATTGTAGTAATCTCAACAAAAATAAAAGAATTTTCTAAAATTTAAAAGTTTTTTTTTTTATTAATCATTATTATTCTAGAATAATAAATTTTCATAAGTTTTAGAATTCTAAAAGTTGGGTGGTAACTCTCCCCTCTATTATCAACAACACTTTCTTCACAATTTCATTTAATTTTTTAACTCCATTCATTTCTCTCGAAAGACTTTCTTTCATCTTTAAAATATTTTAAGGTGTTTGGTGTGTTACCTTCGACTTGCAAATGATACATGTGTCCAATGATATTTTTGAATTCACATTGTAATCTTTAATTCATTTAAATATTTGTTTGATAAATTATTAAGTATGCAAATATAATTCAAAGAATTATTATATAGTAGTTTATTATTAGATAAATGTTTACTTAAATTTCATTATATTTAAATAATATATATATATATATATATATATAATTAAAATTAAACAAACATTTCTTAGGAAAAAAAAGTTATATTATTTTTTAAGTATGAAATTTATTATATATAACCATATTGAACTAAAAACGAAATTAACACAGAAAATAAAATTTAAATTAATACAAGATATAATCAAAACAAACCTTTATATTATTATTTTTGGGTATTTATTGTTCATATATAATATAAATATAAATATTATGTTTTCTTTTTTATTTTGTTATTAACTTTTGAAAAAAAATGTTTTCAAAATTAAAAAAATAAAAATAAAATTATACTCTAATTTTTATTAAAAAAAAGGTTTAAAAATATATTTTAATAACGATAATATGTATGATTTAAAATTTTAAACAAATGTTTATTGTAGTTAATATATATCTTTATTAACATAGCTAATAATATAATTTATAATTATTTTAACAAATTACACAAAAATACTATGTTAATAAATAAAAATATAATTAAAAAATAACCACTCGCACGTTATAATTTTCTAGTAACTTAAAAGGGACACATTTCTATTGAAAAGGGACACACATCTCCATCATAATTAATTTAACAACCACTTCTTTGTTTTCCTTATTTTCAGAATATCTTTTCATAAATAGATATACTCAAATTTAAATGTTTCTATATTTTGTATTGAATTATTCTAGATTTAAAATTTAAGGAAATTTTTTTTTTAGTCTTTAGATTTTGGATGTCCTTTCTATTTGATTCATGTATTTTAAAATTAAATACTTTTATATTTGATATCTCAATATTACTCGATTTTAGCCTTTATGATAGCAAAATAAGTAGTTACATAACAAAACATAGAAACCTCAAACTAATTAAACAGGTACTTTTCACTAAAATTTAAACGTTATTCTAAGTTTTTGTTGGTCCTCTTTAGCTATTTAGGTTATGCATAATATAAACACTAGAAAATCACAACTAACCATATTAAAAAAAATCTTAAATTTAATTCAAGAATAATTGGCATGTGCAATTGAATGTTTGAATCTCTAAGACTCTGGTATGAACTGATTTACATTTTTGGTTAAAGTACTCCTAAATTCATAGAGCTAGTATAATGGGTCTTTAAATTTTCAATTTTATGCTTAGGAGACATTTGGGGCTAAATTAGTTATAATAATCTTCTCTTTCCTCTTTAAGACTCAACTTATAATTAACTCATAATCCATATATTTTCGTCTTGGCTTATCAAATTGAATTTATCTTTCCATTTCTCTTTAGAAACAATCTGCCAACCTGTTGAATCGTGTTAGTGTATATATGCTCTTTAGTCCTTACCAACATGCAAAAAATTTATCTCGTTAATATTACTCTTAATTTGGATTGAGTTGAATTGAATCGAATAAAAAAATAGTCAACCTATAAAGCAACTCAACTTGTACACATTTTTTTTATTCAATCCAATTCAAAGACCGTTATAATTGAACTCAATCCTTCAATTTGAATTGTGTAGTCTGAGTTAACTCAGATTGTTTTTTGTTTTTTGTACCCTTGTTTGAAGTATATTTT
Source organism: Sechiopsis laciniata (assembly GCA_037833695.1). Lineage (NCBI taxonomy): Eukaryota > Viridiplantae > Streptophyta > Magnoliopsida > Cucurbitales > Cucurbitaceae > Sechiopsis > Sechiopsis laciniata. The sequence continues at coordinate 2,712 of JBBMKA010029563.1, forward strand.
TGAAAAAAAGAAACATGCTTTAAATCAAATGTGGTTTAAATTTTATGATATTTTTTATTGGCATGTGACAAAAGGTTGTGGTCCATGAGCCACCATGACATGAGTTGTCATTTTTGTCATCTTACAATCAACTATTCAAAAAAAGTATCTCTATGGTAACATGTTTTTACTTTTAGAACAATATGATTTTAATTTTAAACTATATTTTAATTTCATATACATTGATTTCATTTCATTTTTTTTATTATTACTGTTTTATAAATACACTAAAAAACTTCTTTAAGATATTGTGAAAACCCCATTGTTTGGGAACTTGATCTCATCCATTATTTTAGTCAACTTGATCATGGTTCCATAGGCAAGGATTGAATGGTCCATAAGAACATTTTTCTAATTGTGCAATGGAAAGGGGAACAAATGTGCACTTTCAATGGTGCCCCTAAAGGTACCAAATTTCCTATCAAAGAGAATTTTCATATGTGCACTTTCAATGGTGCCTATAAGGTAACAATTTTTTCATGAAAATAGAACTTTGCAGTGCTAAATTTTAATGAAAATTGATGTTCCCTAATTTTTTCATGAAAAGATTAAGTTGATATTTATCTTTAGAAAGAGAGGCAAATTTCCTCAATGGAAGGAAATTTCATCTGGTGTGAATTATTTTCTTCCTCACATATGTTATTGACTGAGAATAGAGATTTCTTAAATAAGAAAACCTCAATATACAAAAATAAAATAAATCTTATACAAATCAATCTACAGTATAATTATAGGATATCAATTAGATAAATATGGAAATAATTTAATAGGAAAATAACCGACATTCTGATCCTTTGAAGGTATCTTTCATTACAGCTTGTCTATGTGGTGTAAGAGACCTTTTGTAAATACGTCAACAACTTGGATTGTAATCGACATGTAAGAAATACATATAGTTCAACATTCATTATTCTCCTTTATGAAGTATTTATCTACTTCAATATGTTTTGTCCTATCATGAAGGATTTGATTATGCACAAAGAAAATTGCAGCTTTGTTATCACAGTAAATACGTATAGGTGTTGTTTAAAAAAACTTCAATTCTTTCCAACAATCTCTTCATCCAAATATTCTGGTAGATGTCATGGGCTAATGCCCTAAATTCTGCCTTGCATTGCTTTTTGCCACTATACTTTGTTTTTTTACTTTACCATGTAACTAAGCTTCCTTCGACGAAAGAGTAGTAACATGACGTTGATCTTTTGTCTGTAGTACTACCTGCGTAGTCAGCATCTCTGCAGATTACAACTTATAGACCCTCTTAATTTTTAAACAATATACCTTTATTTTGAAGTACTTTTCAAGAATCTTAGGATCATGCTACTTCAAAGTGAGCTGGTCTTAGAGCATGCATAAGTTGACTCACCATACTAACTGCAAATGCTCTGTTGGGGTGTGTGTGAGACAGAAAAATGAATTTTCCCACAAGTCTCTGATATGTTTCTGTATCATGCACTTCTTATTCATCTGTTGCTGGTTGTAATTTTACATTCAGTTCAATAGGGATTTTAGTTGTTCTGCAAATAAGTAATCTTGTCTCTCTTAGTAAGTTTATAACATACTTCATTTGGTTTTCCATAATACTATTTTTTTACCTGACAAGTTTCATTCTTACTAAATATTTTAAAAATCTAGATATTTGATTTAAAACTCACTTGCTAATTTATTATTTGATGTAGTTATTCCTACATCTTCATATCCTATAATGTCAAAGCATTAAAATTTCTCTAACAAAAAAAGAAGTAACGCTACTCAAGTCTTGAATTTTTTTTATGACTATGTGACGCTTCCTTAAAGTAGTACAAGCCATCAATCTTCCTAGTATATCTAATCATCTCCCTTGAGTCTTAATCTTGAAAAACCCAGTGTGATTCATAGAAAGTAACACGATGACAGTGAGAATCTTTGAAAACTTTACTAACTAATAGTAAGTTACAAGCTAGTTTTGGGACATGAATTGTAAAGTAAGATGAGAAGACAAATTAATACATCCTATAGCAATACGGTCTCATAATTCGTTTGCAGTAGGGTAGCACATATAGTTACAATCTATATCTTCCACCATGGAGTTTACTAACAAAGTTATAACCATAGAATTTTCGACATCCCATACAATAAATGTGGGATCATTTTCGGCTAGTGCTTTCTTATCTCCTGTGAAAGGGAAAAAACAAAAATCAAAACAAAATCTCAATGTTGAATAAAGAGAGAAAATGTGAGAGTGAAACAAATATAAAAATGATTTTACTGAAACGAGGAAATTGACCTTACAAACTTCTTGTTGAAGTTCATCGTTTTATAAGGTACAAAAAATCTATAACTTATAAGATAAAATAGAGACTTCAAACAAATTAAAAGATAAAACTTACCTGAAGTTAAGTTTATCTCGTAAAAAGAAACTTAAACAATAAATAAAGAAACTTAAGAAATAAATAAAAATCTGAAGAAAAAAATTAATAAAGAAAAACTCATGAAATTCAACATTTCCCTTGTCCACAAATATAAGACTTTGGGACCAACGAAGAAAGTTGTCTCCATGAAATCAAATGGTCGTGATTTGAATAGTAGGGCTATTGATATGACTATTGGTATTTGACATTTTAACAATAGAGAGTATTATCCAAAATTATTGCTAAACGACAATATTTCCACCCAATAATGTAACCAGCAGATTGACACAAACAGTAGATTGAATACTCAATAATGTTGTTTTGAAATTTGATACGAGAGCTCCTCAATTTTTTTTTTATTTTTTATTGTGGGATCTTCAACATGCCTCTACAAAATGGTGACTTCTTGGTTTCATATATCTTGGATCGAATTCTAATTTCATTTTTATTAAATAGAATATCGATTTAAATTTAATGAGCTCGGTCACCCTATGAAGTTGCATTCTAAATTTTTTGCTATATAAGAAGTAACGTGAATACTTCTCAGATGAAAATTGGGGAATTGAGACTTGTGGATCTTAATCAACAATTCAAACAAAAAAAAAAAAAAAAAAACATTACAAAAGTTACTAAAATTAAGACAGGGCACTAGCAACATTTGCATTTGCAGGCTGTTGTTTTTGTGTTCTTCTTCAGCTACAGAGTAACTAAAAAAAAAAATCTAATAAAATTAGTAGCCAGTTTGAAAAGGCTTGATTGACTTAGAATCTTGAATAACTCCAGCAACTGATCCAGCTGCTGCTGCAATGGTGATTACCAAACAAGCCATGCTAAGAATTTGGAGGCTCACCCATCTTGTGCTCCATTTTTGGATTTTCTTTTGTGCAATGTACATTTCAACTGGGAAGTACACTGTGAGAGGCCAGAATCCCAATGCTCCGAGCAGCCCAACGATGTCGTTGAAGAACGGGAGGAGCATCGAGATCACGGTGGTGAAGATCACGAATATCGTCCTCCAAACCAACCTGAAGAGATTGAGTTTCAACCGACGAAAGCCTGGGATTGGGATCTTGATGTCTTCGTTGATGAATTTGCTATCTGGGAATCGGTTCGATGCGAATTTTTCGATGAAGGCAAAGAGGGGTTGGCAAAAGACTTGGTATGCACCAACGAGATGGACTACGATGGCTACGTTTGCGATGTCGAGAAGCCAATAGGGGTTGTAGAAGCCGAAACCGGTGAGGAGGTTGCCTGGAGCTATGTCTCCAAAGGCTGCATACCCCATACAGCCACAGAGCATGTAGAAAATTGTTGTCACTGCTACACTTAAAAGACTTGCCTTTTTCATTGTCTTGGCTTCTGATGGAGGTGCCTTGACTGTGTCCTACACACAAATGAAAACACCATATAATCCATCAAAAAAAATACTCGAGAAGGTCAGAGGTTCAAATCTCCGATGACAATCAAAGAGTATTAGCACTCGGCCTTATTTAGGACCCGTTTACCTATAATATCTATATTTTATCTACGTTTTTAAAAACTAAACTAAAATTTGAAAATTAAAAAAACTAGTTTCTAAAAATTTGTTTTGCCTTCTAGAATGGTTAGAATTCAAATACTTCTTACAGAGAATTTGAGTAAAAACAAGTTTAAATTGACCTTTAAGAATTTTGTTTCTGGTTTTCTTTTCACGTTTCTCCATAAAAGTTTGAATTCTTAGTCAAAATCTCCAAAAACAAAACAAGTTTTAAGAACTCTGCTTGGATTTGAGCAGGAAATGAAAATATTTCATTGATTAGTGAAAGTGTTAACTACCTAAAGCGAAAAAACCAATAAAAAAAAGCCGATACAGAGGAACAATGTGGTAATACAAGCCTCACAACACCAATAATAAAGAAGAGATCTCGTAGATAGCAAAACAAAAAACTTATAAATTAGTAGTAGTATTTATAAGTTGGATTTTTCGAAAACAAAAAACCCAATTGTTTGTTTGTTTTACCTGAATTTCAATGAGGATGATGGAGAAAGAGTAAGCAAAAGCTATGTCACCAAGGGCTTGGAAGCTCCTCCAAATCTTTTGTGCTTCAGTGACAGAGCCAATGCTAATTCCTGTAAGACTGCCTTTGAATTTGCCATTATCTAAACATCAACAACAAGAAAACTTTAGTTATAAATTAGATAATGTCAAAACTAACTTAGCCTAGCCGTAATTGATATGTATCCTCGAACCAGAAGTCACAAGTTCGAGTACTATAAAAAGATGACAAGTAAATAATGTTAAAACAGTATCAGCCTAGCGATAATTAACGTATATCCTCGACCTAGAGGTCACAGTTTCTAGTACTAAAAAAAGATGATAAGCAAATAGTGAGTGACCTGTAACTTGAATGATTCCAAGAACCAATCCAATTATGGAGTAAGTAAAAGACATGACAGCAGCAACAATGGAGAGCCACCATAACTGATCAAAATCTGGGATTTGGGACAGGAAAATTTCCACAATTCCAAATGAAATCATATAAGGATTGCTGTTCATCTTACAAGGATTTTTGCCTCCACTCTTGTGGAAACAGTTGGATCTTTTTATTGCCCTGTTTATTAAAAAAAAACCCAAATTTCAAAACCCATTAAAATGATTAAATCAGCTAAAAAAATATCCAAAAAAATAAAAGTAAACAATACTAACATCATGCTTATGGATGAGGCTATTGTGTATCCAATGGCTACACCAAAAAGATTGACATATTGAACTATCCCACACAATTTTACCTTGAACCCACCTGATAAACACAAAGAAACATGCAAATTCTAAACAAGTTAGGAAAAATAAATCTATAATTTCTCTATTTTGTTCAACGAAAAAGCGTCAAAATTTGAACCTCTAACATCAAAGGAACGAGTACATATTAATAATCATTGAGCGAATCTCATTATGAGTTCAATTCCTTCATGTTAATATAGAAGAAAAAAGATAAGAGAAGCAACTGCCTAGTTAATGGTTTTTGTTTAGGTTCAATTTTTATGGGTAGATTTGTTTCTAAAACTTTTTAGATAACATTTGAATGCTATGATTTATATAGTAGAAATTTGAAAAACTTTGTTTCAAAAAAAATTTGAAAACAAAACTTTCCTCTTTACAGAATTTTTAAATTCTAAGTCTGCTAACAAATACAAAATAAAACATAATGCAAACAGAAAAGATATACAGCAATACAACAATTTATTTTCTTTATATTCTTTTGTTTTTTTTTTAGTATAATTATGAAGAATTGGGAAACTCACCATATATCTTATAGTTGTTAATATATCATATGTGAGTTGGGCTATACTCACTATTTCTTATGTCATATTCTTGTTATTAATTGCATAATAAAAAATTATGAGAAACAACTTATTATTAATTAAAATTTTTAGTTTTCAAATGGTTGAATCTTAAAGAACGAAAAGAGCTTAAATACTTGTCGGTTGGTTTTGAATATGAATTATTAGAATCCTAAATTCAAAACTTTATTTAAGAATAGTGAACTTAAATAACGCCATCTTAAGATCAGATTTGTTGACAATTTTATATTCAAAAAGTAATAAAACTTTATGACATTTATAAGATGCACAACCTACTTCTTTCAATATTTCAAAAAAAAAAAAAACTACTTATTTGAATATCAATTAGTTTTTAATTGAAATTCGTCTCTATCAAATAAATCATTCACAAAAACAGTATATATATATATTAAAATTTTGACCTTCAAGGCTAAGAATATAAAATTTAAAACAAAATAAAATAATAAAATGCGCCTTTAAAGCTCATCAATAGATACCCTTTGGGTATGTTTTTTTTGGGATGACAAGAGATGAGAGGAGGGTCTTTAAGGGGTGGCATAGTGGTTGAAGACTTGGACTTTAAGGATATGCTCTCCTTAAGTTCTCAGGTTCGAGATTCAGTTGTGACATTACTCCTTCGTTGTCTTCGGTGCCCGTCCTAGGGACGGGCGTGGTTACCTTATTTCAAAAAAAGAGATGGGAGGAGGTATTGGCCCTTCAATACTTTGTTTGACCCAAGGTGTTCATCATCTCATCTTCTTTTTTTTCATCTTTTTATTTGTATTTTTTTTACTTGTTTTTTTACTTGTATTTTTTTTATGTTTGATATATTTGTGGTTATAATATTATTATTATTTAAATATATTAATATACCTATATATAATTATAATAATTATATTATTATTATATCAAATGTTTATTTAAATAAATTTGAATTTTAAAAATTAAAATAAATAGATATATATTATCACTTGATATATGACAATAAATTTTAATATTTTTTATTTGTAAAAAATTAAATACTTTCTATTCTTTTGTTTAATCATTTTTAATAACAAAAAAGTTTATAAAACTTCAATTGTTTAGAAATAATCGTATTTATAAATTTATAATTTAAAAATATTGTTATAAAATAATGTGTTTTTATAATATTAATATGTACATCAATTTATTATTAAAACGACAATTAAATTTAAATAATTTATACACATTGAATTTTTTTATTCATAATTTACAATAAGTTCAAAAATATGAACTTATTTCAATAAATTTTAAATTGTTGAATTTATTTTATTAGTTATGAAAACGAAGTTCAAATTTTTTATTCTTGTACTAAGCTAGACTTTAAAATAATAGTAGGAATTGATCTATAATTTTTTTATTTTTAGAAAGGGGTAAATTAATTTAAATAATTTTAAGATTTTTGTTTGTATATACCAAAAACAACTATAAGTTCTAAGACTTGTATGAGGCAAGATAGAGATTGAGATTTATTTTACATAAAAGAAATAACAATAAATTTCAAAATTTGAGGGGCACTACTTATTTTTTATTTTTTATTTTTTTTTTTACTTTCATGTAATAATTATTATCAAAATATCATTGAGTTCAATCAAATGAAGTTTCAAACCCAAAAATTGGTATTTGACTCTCATATTGTTTGAGAGTTGGTCATCCTCTACTAAAAAAAATCAATTTCTTTTTTAATAATAAAAATAATTACTATCAAGATTTTATAATGACTAATTTAACTAAATGATTTTATTTTTATTTTTTAATTCATTCTTTTTTAATAAATAGAATTTTTGTATTTTTAATTTTTTTTTTATTATTCAAGTCTAACAAATCTTGAAATAAATAAAAATTTACAAATATTTTAGATTAGTCAAACTTCATTTTTGTTGTGTGAAGTTTTTGCTCATTATTATTTTTTAATTCAAGAATATTTAGGTGTGAGTGATTCAAAACTTTGACCTCATTGTTATGAGGTCGTACATAATATCATTGAAACTTCGTTTCTTTTGAATATGAACATTAATATGATCAACGGTGGTATGATATTGATTTTATATTACTTACAATTTATTTAGGATAATAGATATATTTTCATACTTGTGTTAATAGCTAAAAATTTGAAAATAAGTTCATTACTAAAAAAAACATAAGAATAGATTAAAAAAAAAAATCAGATACGTGTTTCATCTCCTATCCCTCCACCCCATACAAGGTTTTTCTGCTCTCAACATCTCATCTCATCTCACATGCAGCCAAACACCCCCTTTGACTCTTTCAAAAAAAAAAAAATGATACCCTTTGACCGACGTTGGAATTCCCACCCAAAATATTGTAAAAAAAAAATCCCACCCCAAAATAATAATCACTAACTAAACCTAACCTAAAATTTCAAAAACATTTAGGGGGTGTTTGTTTGACATATTTAGGTATGATTTAAGTTAAGGAGTTATATTGAGTAGTTAAAAATTGAGAGTTATACCAAAAACTCGTTTGAATGTAGTTTTGTGTAGAAAAGTTAGAGTCAAAATCTTGTTTGGATATAGATTTAAAATGAGTAGTTACTTTTAGTAGTTAAAAAAGAAATTGTTAAAAATAAAAGATTTTGATTGATTTGAAAGGAATGATTAAAAATGAGTGGTTAGAAATGATTGAGTAGTTATAAATTAATGATAAAAATAAATTGTTAAAAACGAGAGTTATTTTTAAAAGTAAAAATGAGGAGAAGTTAATAAAAACTCGTTTTGATATAAGTTTTCGAAGAGAAATTAATAAATCATAAAACTAAATTCTACCTAAATATGCTAAACAAACACCCCTTAAACTTATACTTGAATTGGGTAAGTTTTTTAATAAATTTAAATTTTATTTTTTATTATTTGAGGATGGAAACCTAAAATCTCATCATTATCATTTAAGTTTTTTTTTTTTCAATTTTTTTTAGACGTTATCAGTTAAGTTTTTTTTTGAACAAGACGTTATCAGTTAAGTTTACTTCGATAAATATTTTTAAGTTTTATTCTTATTTATTAAAAGTTATTAAATTAATATTAATTTTAAATTTAGGAGATTTTTTTTTTATTGATGATAAAAAAGAAAGAAATTTTATGAATGTCAAAATTTAGAAAAATAAATAAATATTGCAAAAAAAATAATTCAATGAAGTTAAATGATAGATTTAATTAAGCCCTAAATCTAATGACTTCAATCGAGTTAAACCGATGTAAAATAATAAAACTGAAAATATTTTATAAAAAATTAGTAAATTAAAATCTTAATACCAAAATTCTCAAAAAAAAAAAAAAAAAAAAAAAATCATATTACCAAAATTTACTATCTACAACAAATTTATTTAAACATATAATAAGAATTGCTTTAAAAAGGATATTCAAAAATTTAAAACAAATAAAAAAACTTTATGATATGATTAGTATATAATTTAATAATTAATAGGTTATAAATTTGAATCTTTCTTAAAATTACAAAAAAAAAGTGTTTACCCAAGTTATTGCTGACAGCATCCATATAAGTATAGTTCCTCTTGCCGTTAAGAGAGTCGCCGGAACGGTAACAAGCGGCGAGGAGAGTTGAAGTGTAATATGTCACAAACGAAAACAGCATCATTGCCACCGGTCCGGCCACCCACCCCAGCTGCGCCGTCGCCCATGCCAACGACAATACCCCCGATCCAATCACCGCCGTTATTATATGAGCACTCGCGGTCCAAAAACTCCCTAATTCAACCAAACATAAACACAAGCCCTTAAATTTTCAACTTAAAAAAAAAAAAAAAAAAAAATCAGTAACTCATCAGTATCAATGTACTGATACTTCTAATCATTTATAGGTCTTCAGTTCGAATCTCCTCAATCTCAATTGTTATAACTTCAAAAATAAAAAAATAAAAACAAAAACCCCCAAATGTCTTTGAGGGGGCACACTTAGTCGAAACCTCGAGCTTCAAGAGTATGCTTCCTTTAAATTCTCGAGTTCAAGACATGCTTGACACATTAATTTATAAACATAATTAACTGTGTCTCCGTTCCTCCTATATATTCTCGTGCTCCCGGCTAAAAACTTCGAGTTTAGGGAGCGAAGCTCGACGTTGGTGGATTATCAATAAAACATTTTTAAAAAACCCCAAAAGTCCGCCACCACTTACCAGTTCGCCTGGGGCGTCCGTCGTCGTCGAGGCCACCGTCGCCGCCGTGCTTCGGGAGCGGCGGAGCTGAGATGTCCAGAGCTTGGTGGTGGCGATTGTTGGCCATGGAAACAGAGAGATAGCTGAAAAACTTTAATTAATTTTGGATTTTTTCAAGAATTATTTTTTTGAAATGTTGTAAATGTAATTGGTGATAAGGACTGACAGGGAAACTGTCACCATTGACACAAGCTGGAAAGAAATGATTTACAGAGAAAATTTTAAATTAAAAAAAAAAAAGAAACAAGTTTGAAATAGAAATGGAGATTTCTAATTATTATGGAGGAGGAGATAAGGAGATGAGGATATATATACAAGTGGTTGAGGGAAAGTGCTGAAGACCACGCGGCTGTCAGTGGGGTCATTGGACATATTTTTAATGTGCTGTGAATTTTCATTGAGGGCCGGGAATGAAGAAATGTGGAAAAATATTTGTGGGGACAAGAAATGTATCGTTCATACCATTTTCGTGATTAATTTATATTTTATATTTATCTTTTAATATATATATTGTAAAATATGAATATTTTATTATTATTAAATTTAATATCTAATTGAAAATTAATAAATATTTATGATTAAAAGTTATGGGGAGAGTTAAAAATTACCCTCTATCTATATATGTATAGATCACCATTAAGTTTTATATGAAATACGATCAAATTTTGTTTGATATTTTGAATAATATGTTATTGGCATTTCAAAAGATTCTTACTCAATGTTATTTTTCTTTTTCTTTTTTTTGCATATTTTTTTCTTCATGAAAATTAGTGAGAATAAATATATATTAACATTTGAAAGGTCATAGTAACTAGTAACAATTTGATCTAGAAATTCATAATTATAACCATCATTCGTAACCCTCTAAAGATAAGAGATTTAAAAAAAAAAAAAAAAAAAACTCTTCAAAGATAGAAATAAATAAATAAATTGTTGTTGAGATAAGTTTGAAAATCTATATAGGTAGATTTTGGTTGAGATTTGTTTAATAGCTTTAAAGTTGAATGATAACTTATTTTATGAAATCGATTTTTAACTTGAATTAATTAAATAATTTAGCTACCCAAGGTTTGAATTTAATAAAATTATTTATTATTGAACAAAAAATTTGCTTTATTAAAAGGATGAAGAATAAAATCAAACATTCAAAATGAAAAGAAAAAAAAAATCAAAACATAAAGATTACAATGGTATTTTAATCCATGTTTTCAATTTTTTAATAGATGTTGAGGAACAAATGCAAGAGCTAGAATAATATTTGATTTTTCTTTTTCTCATTTGTTAATAAATTAAATGTTATTGTCAAGGAAGTTTAGCATACGGTCAATTGACATGTATTTTAATGAAAATCATTCAACCACCAAATATTGATTTTAAACAAGATTTTTTTTTTTTCCTCTAAGTAGACGACTTCTACTATACATTATCTCGTAAGGATAAGCAATGTTTTTTTTTTACAGTGGAGGTGGGAGGTGGTCACAAAATTTCAATATTTGCATAATAGTCGAAATTAGATTGATTTCATTATTTTAATAAAAAAAAGGAAATAATACACTTTTGTTTTGAAGTTTAAATGAATCACATGAAATTTAAGAACACTTATCAAATGCTTCTCAAAAAAAAAAAAAATAAATAAAAGATTTATCAAATTTCTAAAGTAAATGATAATAATAAAGTCAGTCAAAGATTTGAAAATTTTAGAATTTAATAAATGCAGGTATACATGTCACGCATGCAAACATTTCTAAGCAAGTTAAAATGGTAGGAAAAATTCATGAAAACCCAAGAAAGGGAAGTAGTATATTAGACAATTTTTAGGTAGAATTGAAAAGTAAAAATTTTATAAATGAAAGGTTAAAAGTAAACAATTTAACATTTAGATCATTTTGAGTGGAATTAATTGCCTAATAAAGACATTCTCAAAAAAAAAAAAAAAAAAAAGCCTAATAAAGACTTAAATTATTTAGATCATCAATAGTTATTATTTGAATAATAAATCATTATTATATTAATCAATTTCAATAATTTATTCTCATAAAAATTTTCACTACTTACACAACTTCCATACCAAATACACATAATGATTAACTCTTGACCATTATTTATCTCACAAATACATATAATATAGTTACCTAATTACTCAAAAAAATATAATGACTTACCGATGATTGTTATTCTTAACAACAATTCTCTTTTGTTCATCTCAAGAAGCTCTCTCAAAATACTTAGATAGAATGTTTTTTTTTTTTTTTTTTTTTAAATTTCTAAAATAATAAAATGCGAACATTTGAATCCATAATATCTTAATTACTAAGTATACTTTGATCTTGTTGAACTATTATGAATTTAGTTTATGGTCGCAATCTAATTAAAACTTGATGTCTTATGATTTACTTTAACAATAAAATGATGTAGGTTAAAATACCAATTTGGTCACTCGACTTTCAGGTTTATTTTATTTTGGTCCCTAAACTTTCAAATGTCTAATTTTGGTTCGTCTACTTTATTGTTTGTCCAATTTTGGTCCCTCGACTTTGCTGTTTGTCCAATTTTGGTTGTTCAACTTTCAAATGTCCAAATTTAGTCCCTAGAGTATCAAAAAAGTTAAAAAATGGTCCTTTAGTCAAATAAATTTTTTTTTTTTTACTCTTGAATTATTTTCTCTCACTTTCATATTTCATCATTCTAAAGTTTTATATCTCTTAAATTCATCTCTTTAGTCTTCTTTCATTTTTTTTTTCTCTTATTCTCTCTTCAATTCATCTCATCAAATTCTTTAACGTGGGACAATTTTCCTAAATAATCATTTTCCTACTTTAATTTGTCACTTTTTGTTTTCAAAAGTTGTAGTCTACCATGGAACCAAGAAGAAAAAAAAAGAAAAAGAAAAAAAGAGAGGTTAGATTGAAGATAGATAAAAAAAACTTTTAGAGAGAGAAATGATGAAAGATGCAATAGAGAAAAAATAATTTAAGAATGAGAAAAAATTTATTTAACTAAAAGGACCATTTTTTAAAACTTTCTTGACAATATAGTTGTTAAAATTAGACATTTAAAAATTGAATGACCAAAATTGGACAAATAACAAAATCGAGAGATCAAAATTGAACATTTGAAAGTCGAGAAACTAAAATGGAACAAACCCTAAAATCGAGGGACAAAAATGATATTTTAACAGATGTCCTAAAATCAAACAAAATTGGGTGAAAAAGTTTTGATGGAGGGTGAAAAAAAAAGGGCAGAAAAGGAAGAGAAAAAATTGGGTTGAAGAAGACTTTGACAACAATTCCAATTGTTAGCAGTTTCCTAGTTTTCATCGCTACCTGTGCATGTCTAAATTAGCAACCTCATTAATGTCATTTACTGCTCTTTCCACCTTCTGTTATTTCCCCCCTTTTTTTCCTTTTTTGTTTCTCGGTTGAAATTAAAAATTGAGATTCAAAAAGATACTTAAAAAAAAAAAGATTCGAAAATATTTATTAAAAAAAAAATCGGAAAGATACTCGGTAATCATGAATGTAGTCGAATTAATGTCTAAATTAAGATTTTTCTTTTAATTTCATTTTTTAAATGCTTAACGTCATTTATGGGAATATGGATTTGGATGGTAATATAGGGCCAAATATGTTTCTCAAAAAAAAAAAAAAAAAAAAAAAAAAAAAAAAAAATTTATATCTATATGGCCAAATCTACCTTTGCTTTTCTAAAATTTATAATTGGTGACTATTTAAAATTTAGTTGTCGCTTAAGTTTCATTTTTGACATTTTTGGTATTTGAAATTTGAAAATTTTCACAGGAGAAAGTTATGGTAGAGATTAGTTTGTCGACGAAAAAAAGAGGGGTAAGGATTTGAATAGTAACCTTGGAAGGTTTCATATCCCAAGTACACAAATATATTTAATTTTAATTTTTTTTTTTGTTATCGTTCAAATTCGAATCTTGAAATGGATCTCTATTTATTAATTATTAGGCATATAATGATGTAAAATTAAAATGCTTTGAGTGAAAGCATATGCTTAATAAGCAATACTTTTTTTTTTTAAGAGATAATAAGCAGTAATTGAGTACCTATATGCTAAAAATTCTTTAATTCCTATTATGTTAAAGACTTCTCAAAATGAAAAATTATTCTATCCAAATGTAGTTTAAATTGTGATTTTTTTTTAATGGGTCATATATATAGAGAGTATCATTTAACCAAATGTTTAGATTGATAGGCAAAAGTAATTTTCTTTTCTATCAATAATTTAACATTTTTTATTTTCAAGATTATTCAAACTCGCCACCAATATATTTGCTGAAATAAAATTTGAAAAGCACATTTCTATTGATTAGAAGGATAGTTTGATAGAAGGGACATCTGATTTATGAGTTTATATCAAAAGTTTAAATTCAATAGGAAAATTACAATCAACGAAATATCTGGTACTTTGATTATATAAATGATTCAAACTAAGTTAAGTGACATTGATTCGTAATCACACACATTAAGTTTTTTTTTTTTTTTTTTTTTTAAAAAAACGAGTTACTTTAATATTATATATGATAGAATCCTAAACAACAATTAAGAATAAGAAAACGTGAAACAAAAAATACACATATTTCATAGTGTCATTAATGTTGTGTATTACAAGTCATAAAAAGTTCTATTATGACACTATATGGTAACTATGTGATGACATCTATTTTTAGTCATTGATAAATTAGTAACAACACTATACAAATTGTTATTATTGATTCTAATTTTGTGCATTATTTTATAATCATGATTTATCTAATATGACTCTTTATTTAGACCATCTATATTTCATTATTTTACCTTATTTGTAATGTTGAGTAGTTCTCAACAGTGTTATAAGATAGGTAGATTATTCTCCTCATCATTAATTAATTTTGAGATAAAATATCATATTATCTAATATAAACTTCCTCACTTTCGTCTTACACTGAAAATGCAAAAAGTTTTTAACATCCTAGTACATAATTTATGTCAACTTAAATAAAAGTTTAATATGAAAATATAAAACATAATTAATAATTATTATGGTAAAGGAGAAGTATTGTTTAAGCCTCCCCTTCAAAAGACAACATTTCTTTAAAAGAAAATTCTAAGGAAAATTGACTGGCACGATCTTATAATTGAATGGGAGAATGTGATTCTAGGTTTATTCACATAATCTCATTTTCCATGTCTCTATTTGTCTTTCTCACTCATATGTGTAGTAGGAGAGAAAATAAAACTTTGGACTCTGGAAAAAATAAAATAAGACTTTAGTATAATTTAAAAAAAATATAAATTAGGTAAATTATGGGTCTAGTGGAGTGCTCCATCCCGGTTATCCAAAAAAAAAAAAAAAAACAAAACAAAAAATCTATAATTTGAAAAAAATTAATTAATTTTTATAATTCTATAAGCAGGAATTTAAGTTTTTTTTGTTATTTATTTATTTATTTATTTTTTAACAATTGGGGGTTCATTGTTTTAAGTTATTGCTCTTTTGGCAGGCAGGAATTTAAGTTTTATTGTTTGAAAAAGTAAGAAGTAATGTTTATAATCTTAGAAACTAGAATTAAATCTCTCTAATTTAATTAAAAAAAAAAAGTTAATGTCATCTATAATCACTAACAATATATGTACATAGAAGTAATTATTCATATATAAATTATGTAATTTTTTTTAATTAAAAAAAAATTATATAATTTTTTTATCAATTAATATTTAGTTCATATTATTATTATTGACACATGATCATCTATTTTTCACACATTTAATTCTCCAAGTCCAACGATTAAAATGATAATGCCTATTTTAAAATTTGAACCAATCATAAAAATTAAATTTTAGTTTTTGAAATTAAAGACTTAATTTTATCTCTCTCCAAATTGTATAATTAAATTTTAATTTTTTTGAACTATATTTTAACTTTGTTTTTTTAAATTACAAAGATAAAAATTTTAATTTGTCTTTTATATATATATATATATATATATACATATATATATATATATATATATATCATAAAACCTATATACCAGTGAATTAATGTATATACCAGTGAATTAATGTAGTATCATATTCTCCTCTCTCCCTATATATTTACTTTTTATGATAAAAAATAAAAATAAAAGGATAGAATGGTATCTTTAAATTAACTTTAGAAAAAATATCTTTTTGAATTTAGGTTTGAGTTCTAATTTCAAATTGGTTTTTATATTTTAAAATTGAACTTTTATCTATGACATTTTAATAATATTCATTTTTAATCATTGTGGTAATAAAATCAACATTTAGATTAAGTAATATCAATTTTAATGATGATTAAATTTATTTTAAATTCTGATATATTGATGAAATGATTATTTTAGTTTAAAGTGATTAAAAAAATTCAACGTTTCGAAACATAAAAAGAAATTATAATTAAATCTCAAATCTATAAATTAAAAAGATATTTTTTCATACTAAAAAGGTTGGTGATACATTAGTATCATTGTTTGTAGTGATTCAATTCAATATGACGGTTATAGTTTCCATATTAAAATGTTCGATATTCGACTCTGATTTATTTAAGATCAATATTTTACGTATAGTGTTTATGATCCCCTTCTCTTGATTTGAATTTGAAAAAATAATTTTTCATTAATTTTATGTTGTCGCTCAGAAAAATCACCATCGAAAGGTTTCACTGGCAACCTTCTGATTTGGGTATTTATGGTTCCCACTAAATTTTCTTAGAATTCAATTTTCCTCTTTCTCTTTTTTCTGTAAGATTAATTTCATTTGAAAAATTATTATCTGCGAGTGGCCAGATCCCTACGTGCACATTAATGGTGTGATAACCGTTTGACCCTATAACTTTCAATTGTCAATGAAATGTAAATTAATTTTTAAATAACCGATTATAAAAAATACGTGAAAAAAAAAAAAAAAAAAAAATTTGATCCTTAGGTTTCAAATGTAGTTTCATTTTAGTCTATAAATTTTAAAATTGAACAGTTTTACTTGTGATATTTTAATAATATCCACTTTTAGTCTTTTTTTTTAGAATAAATCTTTTTATATTCTTTTAATTTACTTTTATACTTATTATCTTTTAAAAATTAAATTTACGTGAAAAAAAAAAATCAATTCATCAATATATTGCAATATAAAATTAATTTAATCATTATTTTAGTCAATATTACATTATTTATTATTTCAGTGGCTAAAAGTGAGTATTATTGAAATGTTAGAGATAAAAATGTTTGATTTTAAAATATAATGACCAAATTGAAATTAGATCCAAACTTAAAAACTAAAAATGTATTTTTTTCAAATTAAAACCTTTTTCATCACGTAACCAATTATTATAGTTTAAAGTAAGATTTAACTATTGAGATTATTAATCATTTTTTGTATTTGGATAAAATATCATTTTGATGTTTTATTTTATGGAAAACTGTATTGAATGAACTATTTTGTATAATTATAGGTAAATTTTAAAGTATTTGTATCTATAATCATTAATACGTTTTAATATTGAGTTATAAATACTAATTAATATCAATATTATATATATATATAAACTATGTCACATTACTCATCAATATCAATGACCTTAATCTTTTTTTACAATGAGCTTATTTGTAATTATTTTTAAATTTGACTAGTTTCATAAGTTTTCCTCATTTTATTTTGGTCTCTAAATTTTCAAAAGTGTAATTTTTGTCTTTAAATTTCGAGATTTATTTCATTTCGATTACTAAACTTTTTTTAAAAAAATCTTAAAATTTGGTGCTTGTAATTTTTTTGTCATTTATTTTTTTTATAGAAAAATCATTTCATCTATAAATTTTAAAAATATGTTTACAATTTATCTTTGATTGTATTAAAATTATTAATATTATTGAATTAATTTCGATTTATATTAATTTCAAATCTACTATAAATATCAATTATTATTTTTTAAATACACGGACTAAAGTTTGATTTTTAAAAGTTTAGGGTTAAAATATAAAACTTTGAAGATTTGAAGATTAAAATTGGACTTTTGAAAATGTAAAGAAAAAAATAAAAAAAATATAAAGTTGAGAAACTCAAATGATATATTATCCTTTGTATTTTACCACACGTTTTATATTAGTGCATT
This sequence comes from Sechiopsis laciniata, assembly GCA_037833695.1. Classification (NCBI taxonomy): domain Eukaryota; kingdom Viridiplantae; phylum Streptophyta; class Magnoliopsida; order Cucurbitales; family Cucurbitaceae; genus Sechiopsis; species Sechiopsis laciniata. The sequence goes on from JBBMKA010029563.1 coordinate 20,802, forward strand.
GTTTTTTTTTTTTTTCTTTTTTTTTTTCTACCTTTATCATTTTCACATATAAAAATAAGTATGCCAAAGTTTGGTTAGTTTAGGATGGATAGGCCTAATTGATTCTATTTGTTTTCAAACCAAAGTTTAATCGAACAGCTTCAATAAAATCTATGAGATATTATAGACTTAGTAAATTAGAGGTTACCAATTCAATATTCTCACCTCAATAGTTATTGAATTAATAATTAAAAAAAAGGTTTAATCTAATGAGCTATTGCTATAGTAAAACTTTTTTATTTTTTAAACTTACATAGATGATACTAGTGTTCTTAATATATAAAAGTCAACTATCAATTTTTAGAATCAAACTTGTAACTATGATTTTGAATTGGATTACCATCAAATAATAAAGTGAGCACGCCACCAACCACCGTTTTATTATAATAAATTGGCAACTTTTCATAAATAAAAGAAGTGTCATTAGTTGAAAGTAGGTTAGATATACAAATGAGAAGCATAAGGAAAAACCTACAAGATAGAAAAGAAAAGTAAAGCCTCAACCGATTGAAATTGTAGTCTGACCAGCTTTCTGGTTCGGATGAAAGATATGTAAGACCGAAAATATCCGATCAATTTATGGTTTTTCTGTAAATTTTTTAAGAATATTTATTATTATTTTTTAGTACAAATTTGGAGAGGGAATTAAACCCTACATAAATGATATTATTCTCAAATAAATAAAAATTAAATATCAATTTTCAGCATTCCTGTAGTGTTAAATTTACTGTTCAAAAGAAAATTTATTAAAACTGAATATTTTCTTTAAATAATTTAACTATTCATCGAAAGATATTAGAACAAAATTCCATCAAAAGTTAACTATTTAATTATTCATTAAAATAAATAATGAAATGCTATTAAAATAAATTAAACAAAGAATAATTTTTCGCGTGAAGTTTGATTGAAAATTTTTGGAGAATGAAGATTAAAATGAGGAAGATGAAACTCATCTTTGTCTCTCCTTGTTCCGTGCACATCTCTACCACTATTTTCTTTTTTAAACTAGAAATTAAAATTCAAAATTAATTAAGAATTAAGTTTGAGTGAGCAGATATACAAATTCTACACGTATATTGGTCGTCATATAATTAAATTTATGAAGTAATGACTAAAATGGTTAATGACGAAATAATTAGATGTCTAAACTTTTATTTTTATATTATTGTTCAAAAAGTCAACATGATTCCCTTATGATTTTCAAAGTATATCTTTTTGAAGATGATTATGTTATCATCTTTTAGATTTATTAGATAGCACATTTAGGCTGATTGGTAAGACGTTTTAGGAGCTATATTTGACCTCAGAGAAATTTGATATCATTATATTGGATAAATTCAAAGGCAAAATGACTTTGATTGCCTTTGAAACTTATTTTAACTTTTCTTTTGCTGCCAAGTGACAAAAGTCCATCTAATTTCAAAAAAACATCATGAAGATGAACAATAAAATAAGTATTGAAAGGCAAAAATAAAAAATAAAAAAAAGATAACGAACACGTGAAAGAAATTTTGTATCTTTTCGATTCAACAAAAGTCATCGATATCTTAATTTTATTATTTTTTTTTAATTTAACATTAAGTAAAAATAGGATATTTTTCATATTCTTTTGAATAATATTGAAGCCCGTGAATATTTTTGAGAAAAAATTAAACATAAAAATTCATAAATTATATTTCAATGGACTATTATTTCTTGAGTTACACGTTGATTCAAACATTTATTGATATAAAAAGAGTTTAAATTTCTTATTAATCAATATTGAGTTTATCTTACTGATTTTTTTTCTAAACTTTATTATACTTCATCCACTTTAATATAATATAATGAAACTGTAAATTCTCTAATAATCATATAAATATCAAAACAAATAAGAATTGTAACTCAAATGTATTCCTACAATTTAAAGGTCATGGATTCGAAATTCCTAATTAAACTAAAAAAAAAGATATTAAATCTATAGTTCTTCTTTTATGGTTCACGTGGTAAATTATAAAGCATAAGAAATAGGATTTTTTTTTTTTTTTTTTTTTTTTTTGAGATAACATAAGAAATAGAATATGAATGAATGTTGAATTGCAAAAAAGATAGCATGCGGTAAGGCACTAAAACGAAATGAAAAAAAATCTTCAGACTTCCATAATATTTGGTTTTTAAATTGGGGGGCAGCTTATCTCTAATATCTTTATTTACATATAAGAGGAAATGAAAATATAGCAGAAAACTTTGAAATTCTCTTCACCCTAGTATAAGATAAACTAGAACAATTGAGTGCTTTTTTGACTAATGGATGGTGACCATTTCATATCCACTACTTGTTTTAAATAACAAATTGGTTTTAGAATAATTATAAATTTGAGAAAAATTGGATATACCTATTGAATAATTTACTTTGAAAATATGAATTCAGATAAACAGAGTCTCCGTTAGTTCAACAAAAATTTGGGAAAGATATTTGAATTCATAATCTTTTAGTTTATTAAAATTCTATATTTATATTGACATATTGGTCCCGTCGAGAATAAAAATAAAGTAGACAAGATAGGACAATATTTTTTAGTATGAGACATTTTGAGTGAAATAAAAAAATAAAATTATGAAAACTTATATCTAAAGTAGACAATATTATACCTATATACAAACTTTTTGATGGTCTATTGTGAGCCACAAATGACATATGTTATAATGACTCACAGTGAATCTGTTGTTGAACTTTATGAAGTGTTCAAGTGAAGGAGTGCTTACGAAATGCTCCTCCCATGGGGGTAGTAGTTAGTGTGCTTGAATGGCTTGAATGTACGTAATTTGAAAGGTTTCATGGTTGAGTTTCAGTTGCTTAAATGTATTTCGAAAGGATAATTATTCGATAAAGAGACTTGTATGTAATACTTTGTTCGAGGGGAGAATTAGTTAGAAAAAAATAAATTGGTCCATTACATATAAAATTGAATTTCACTTCTAATAATTTTTTTTTAATAATTTTACTTCTAATAATTTTTTTTTTTAATTTTTAATTTAGTACGTAGTACATCTGCTAGTTTCAAAATATGTTAAATCAATCAAGAATTTATTAAATACAAAATTAAAATTTTAAAAATTTATTAAACATAAAATTAAAAGTTTAATAAGATATGACATACTTTTTGAACTTCAGATACATATTAGACACAAAATTAAATGTTAAAAATTTATTGACACATTTTAAGGTTTAAGATCCAAATATATGGAATAATTTGATCAATATTAATTCAATTAGACTTAAAATTAGGAATTTCTCAACAAAAAAAAAGACTTAAAATTAGGAATGATACACATTACAAAAATAATAATCAAGGTTACGTGGTGGGGAAAGGGAAAGTGCTATTTGATTCCTTAAACAATGGGCAATTTGGTCATAATGATATATATATATATATATATATATATATATATATATATTTATATATATATTAATTGAGTTGTACTTATAATCCTTATCATTTTAGCACAGAAGTTGAAAATTATCCTGACTTTTCATGAATTTAAAATTGGAGTAAAAAGTTTATTAATATGTTAGACGAAAATTTGATGTGGTTAATGACTTAAAAAGACATAACAATGACTACGATTGAAATACTTTTTAGATTAAGTTTTAAAAAATGATGACCTTTTACAACGTCGGCTTTCCCTTCAATATTCTACTAAATTTCTACTTCAAAAACTAGTTATATATATAAAAAGACGAAAAGAACAAGTTTGAAATTAAAATAAACAAAAAAAGTGGACTTTGAATTAGAGGTCTTTACTAAAAAAGTGAAAGTGAACTTAAAAGAAAAGTGAAAGACGGTTGTGTTGACGGTGCAATCTAATCATTGATTAATAAAGTCTCGTTTGATAATTATTTTATTTTTTATTTTTAAAATTTAAGTTGATTTTTACTCAAGTTTCTTAGAATGTGTTTCATATTTTTTTATATTGTATCAATCTTTTCTTAAAAAAATAGATGAATGCTAACCAAATTTAAAAAACAAAAATAAGTTTTTTGAAGCTATTTTTTGTTTTCAAATTTTGGTTTAGTTTCTTAAAATATAGGTAAGATTTAGATATCTAAG